>CM053624.1:369940155-369959559 GCA_028646595.1 Phalanger gymnotis | reverse complement strand
AGATCACCTCCTCAAAAAAATCCCAAAAAGAACACTCTTAGGAACATTGTCGCCAAATTCCAGAGCTCCCAGGTCAAGGAGAAAAATACTGCAAGCAGCCAGAAAGAAACAATTTGAATATTGTGGAAAAACAATCAGGATAACACAGGATCTAGCAGCTTCCACATTAAGGGATCGAAGGGCTTGGAATACAGTATTCCGGGGGTCAATGGAGCTAGGATTAAAACCAAGAATCACTTACCCAGCAAAACTGAGTATCATGCTCCAAGGCAAAATATGGATTTTCAATAAAATGGAGGACTTGCAAGCTTTCTCAGTAAAAAGATCAGAGCTGAATAGAAAATTTGACTTTCCAACACAAGAAACAAGAGAAGCATGAAAAGGTAATCAAGAAAAAGAAATCGCAAAGGACTTACTAAAGTTGAACTGTTTTGTTTACATTCCTACATGGAAAGATGATGTGTACAATTCATGAGACCTCAGTATTAGGGTAGCTGAAGGGAATAAACATATATAGAGAGACAGAGGGCAAAGGGTGAGTTGAATATGAAAGAATGATATCTAAAAAAAAATAAAATCAAATTAAGGGATGAGAGAGGAATATATTGAGAAGGAGAAGGGGAGAGATAGAATGGGGTAAATTATCTCACATAAAAGTGGCAAGAAAAAGCAGTTCTGTAGGAAGGGAAGAGGGGGCAGGTGAGGGGGAATGAGCGAATCTTGCTCTCATCAGAACTGACCTGAGGAGGCAATAACATACACTCTCAATTGGGTATCTTACCCCCACAGGAAAGGAGGAAGGAGATAAAAAAGGGGGACCATAGAAGGGAGGGCAGATGGGGGAGGAGGTAATCAAAAACAAACACTTTCAAAAAGGGACAGGGTCAACGAAGAAAACTGAACAAAGCGGGACAGGATAGGAAAAAGCAAAATATAGTTAGTCTTTCACAACATGAGTATAGTGGAAGGGTTTTACATAATGATATGCATGTGGCCTATGTGGGACTGTTTGCCTTCTTAGGGAGGGTAGGTGGGGAGGGAAGAGGGGATTGAATTTGGAACTTAAAGTCTCAAAAACGGATGTTCAAAAACAAAAGTTTTTGCATGCAACTAGGAAATAAGATATACAGGCAATGGGGCATAGAAATCTATCTTGCCCTACAAGAAGGTAAGGGAAAAGGGGATGGGGGGGAGTGGGGTGACAGAAGGGAGAGCTGACTGGGGAACAGGACAATCAGAATATATGCCATCTTGGAGTGGGGGGGAGGGCAGAAATGGGGAGAAAATTTGTAATTCAAACTTGTGAAAATCAATGCTGAAAACTAAAAATATTAAATAAATAACTAATCAATGAGTAAGGGGAAAAAAAAAAGAATGTCAGTTATCTTGGTCATGAGGTAATTTTCTATAGTGCTCTTAATGACCCTGACCTTCTCCCTCAAATCATGGCCATCTTGTTTAATGAGAAATTCAGATAGTGCCACGTGGCTACAGGTCACAGACAACACACAGTATCTAAAAGATTAAAATGTGGGGTCCCCCAAAGGTGGAGAGGAGCAGCTGGTGGTAGTGGTGAGTGGCTACAACACATTATGAGAAACTGTGCAGAAGCAGTAAAAATGGAATCTATCACAGAGAGAGATGACTAGGAAAGGAGAAGGGTCAGTCACACAGTAAGCACAGGGGCTAAATAATGGACAAGAAATCAAAATCAAGAAATGTCCAGGAACTTTCCAGCCCCTGCATAGTAGGTGGCCCTTCTCTGAGCAATCTGCAGGAGGACATGGATCAGAGACCCACAGGATGGGCTGACAGCTGCAACACTGGAGAGAATACCCATACGATGGGATGGGACACCAAAATCACTTTTAACAAATAGTCCAATCACCAAAACCACACGTAACTGTGGAAGGGAAGGCTTTGGATTTGTGTAAACTGATCCAGCTGTGAAAGGGTAGGACCAGCAGAGCAGCATCAGCTCTAACAATGCAGGGCCACCCCCATGGTACCCAATAAAGGCATGATGGACTCAAGGTGTCTAACGAGACCTGTGCTTTTGGACATGGCCCATGGGGGATTTGTTTTTATTGAATAAGCATAATGCATGCAAGGCTGAAGACTTACATTGAGGCCCTCCCGGAGCAGCCAGCTGTCCTTGTACATAGGCTGACCCTGCTGCTTGTGCCTCCGGGCAATGACATGGGGGACGCTGACTGGGAGGGTGTCTGTGGCTCGCCCCATTCTCAGGGTGGTAGAGCCTGGGTGGATCACAACGATGAAGTTGCTTTGTATTTGCTGCAATCCAAAACAGAGAATGTGATCAGGGGAAACACATGCGTTGCTTCTTAAGCCTGAGCTCACGTGAGGCAATGTGACCAGGGAGGAGGGCCTGCAGATGAGCTACGCCTGGTTCATCACAGACATCTATTGCTCATGCTTCTCTTTTAAATGTTTCTTTGCCCACCCATCTGCAGTCGCTGAGCTTACCTGAATGGAGCTAGTGCTGATGTCTCTAAAGAACAATCTACACTCCAGTAAAAGTCCCGCTCCTGACACTGCTAGGCAAACACCCTCCCCACTGCCAAAGGAGGGTCATGGGAGCACAAATGCACAGGAGCCAATCAGCCCATTTACTGTGGGAGCCAAAGGACAGCAAAGGAGGATGCCCTTAAGGGTAGAGAACTGATTGGGGAGTCGGCAAGACCTGGACACTGACTGATCTCTAGGGTCAGGAACCTCCCAGCTTGAACCCTGACCCCAGGCCTGGAGGGCTCTCCTGGTTTCATTCAAGTCCCAGCTATTCCCATCCCCACCGCAAGGAACTAGCTCCTCTTTACTTCAGGGCCTTTCCTCTGCTAGTTAATCTCCTAACAATCCTGCCTAGGGTTTGCTGTTAATGTGCAGGTTCTCTCCCCGCTAGACTAGAAGCTCCCTGAAGAGAAGGACTGTCTTTGGCCTTTCTTTGCACAGTGATGGACCCTCCATGAGGGCAGATCCACACAATTAGTCAAGCAGAAATGATTACATCTCTAAGCCCCCAAAGCCTCAGGTTTGTGCTCCTGCCCCCTGCCCTGGGACTCCAAGGACCATCACCTTCCTCTCCAAGGCTCAGAGACTCACCTAATGTCCCCTTAGCTGGGGGATCTGAACCCATTTCCCCCAGAAAGCCCAACTAAGGGCTGTTCTCTTCCTCCTTCAGTGACCTGGTACTTACCCAGCTCAAAAAGCATTCACAAAAGGCCTACTATGTGCAAGGGAACAAGACAGGGACGTGAAGTAAAAAAGAAAAAGGGTGGGGGGAGGTACCTGCCCTTGGGGAGCTTATGTTCAAGTGGGGGACCCAACAGGAGGAAAGCTCCCAGAGGGGAGGGCCATCCTCCAAAGGGCTGAATCCCCAGCACCAAGGACAGCACCGATAATGCCTGAGTGAAGGGAGGAGGTCAATGAAGGCCCATATTCCAGACAGGGGACCACCAGACAAAGGCTTGGAGATGGGAGATGAAGAGTAACTGATGTACGGGAGAAAGCCAGCAGTCCAGACTAGGGGGATGGGATAATTAAGACTTAATTAGCATGTAAATGACTGACTTGTGCTCCATCCCATTTCTGTCCCTGTATCCCCAGCACACAGTAGGGCTCCGTTTTTGTCCCCAGCACATATTAGGGCTCCATTTCTGTCTGTGTCCCCAGCACACAGTAGTGCTCCGTTTCTTCCCCTGCGTCCCCAGCACACAGTAGGGCCTCAGAGTCACGCACACCCCTCCCCCTACCCCAAGACCTCCCCGCCCTTGGGCAGGGGCTGGCTTAGAGACCCTGTGCTTGGTCCCGGCAAGCCGCTCGCAGTCAGTCCACAAGCATGGATCGAGGACGCTCATCCCCCGCCTGCCGCAGCGGAGGAGCCCAGCCCCGAGAGGAGTGCCTCAGTTTCCCCCACTGGACAGCGCGGGGGGCGGGGCGCTCCCAGTTCTGGATCCACAGTCCCGGGGCGGCGGCCTCACCTCCTGCAGGGACTCGGGCACCAGCGCGGGCACGATGGGCCGCTTCACGCCGCGCTGCTCCTTCTCCTTCTCGCCGCCCTTTTCCTTCCCGTTCTCCGGGTCTCCCTTCTCCGCCTGGGTCATGGTCGCCGCCGCCCCCGGCACCCGCGGCTTCCTAGTCACTGTGGGAGCGGGGCAGCAGGCAACCGGGCGACCTCAACGCGCAGGCGCGGGCGCAACAGTAGGCGCAGGCGCAAACGACCCTCGCGTTCCTGCGGCAGCTCCCATTTATCAGGAGCCAAGATGGCCGCCTCCAGAGCGGCATGGCGATAAGCATTGTGGGACTGCGGAGGACTGAGGCTGCGTAACAAGAGTTGGGCCACCGCCCTATTTGAATGGAAGCTCCTTGAGGGTATGGATGGAATCTCCTTTATCCTTGCATCTCCATTGCTTAGTACTGTATCAGGCTCACAGTAGGCACTCAACAAATGCTTGCTTGGTGGAAGGTAAGCTCGTTGGGGGCAGGCCCCTATCACTACAGTCCTAGTATGCCCAGCTTGGCACAGCATGTCAGTCAGTGCATTTGTTAAGCGTCTGATACTGGGGGCCTGGCACTGTGCTAAGTGCTGCGGATACAAAGAGGCCAAAGACAGCCCCTGCCCTCCTAGAGCTTACAACCTAATGGGGAGACAACAGGCAAATAAATATGTCCAAAGCAATCTACATACAGGATCAATAGGAAATGATGAGAGGGGAAGACCAGAAGAGGGCCAGGACAGAGCCCCGGGGAACACCCGGGGTTAGAGGCCGAGATCCCGAGGAGGATCTCCGAAGGAGGCAGAGAAGGAGCTGTCAGACTGGGCTCGGTGGTCCTGTTTTCAAAGAGCCAATGATGTCAATGGGGGACCTCTCCATTCCGAAGTGAATAGGATTGCAGTGAGGCAGAGTTGCACAAAAGTCATCAGCCTTACTCTCCCTTTCAGAGTCATCAAAGTCCAGTGGCAGAAAAAGTCAAGATGACTGCTGATGGCTCAGGACGCAGTGAATGGCCTTAATGTCTTTGATATCTGACCAAACTCTATGAGCTCCACAACACCTGCTTCAGCCTCCTTCACGGCCGTTGGAACAAACTGTTACCTGCCCATTCTGCCAAGTCTTCACATGCCAACTCATTGATTCCTTTGAAGCAGGATGTATGGGGTGTTCAAGGACTAGCAAAGAGACAGGAGAACCAGGACACAGCTTAATAAATGCTTGATTAGTATGCCTTGCCCTTACCCCATGAATGTAAACTCCTTGAGGGCAGGGGACAGTTTCATGCTGGGCATACACTAGACATTTAATAAATGTTTACTGAATGAGAAGGTTGCATCCTCAATCATCCCTTTGTTCTCTCTGATCTTTAACCCCATCCCTGTCTCCAGGTTCCTTCCCTATTGCCTTCAAATGTGCCCAGATCTCCTCTATCTTTAAAAGACCCTGGACTCCCAAGCTATCATCCTGACTCTTCCTTTCTCATCCAAACTGAGCTGAAACTGAGTAGTCTAAAGTTGCCAATGATTTCTTAATTGCCAAATCTCACGGTCTTTTCTCAGTCTTAATCCTTCTTGGCCCATTTGCTATATTTGACCTTGTTGAGCACCCCCTCCACCCCAATTTGGGCTTTTGTAACATTGCTCTCTTCTGGTTCACCTACCTGTCTGACCATTTCTCAGTCTCCTTCATCCACAGCCCCTCCCCATATCTGCAAGTGTATCCCAAGGTTCTGTCTTTTTTTGGCAAACTCATTGGCTCTCATGGGTTTAAGTATCTTGTATCTCTTCTCTATCTCTCTCTGTTGCTGTCTCTTTCTCTCTGTCTCTGTCTCTCTCTCCCCCTCTCTCTATCCAGGCTCACTCTCTTCCATGCTTCAGTACAAGATCACCAATTGCATGTTAGACTATTTTGGAACAGATGTCCCAGAGACATTTAAAATCCAACATGTGCAAAACTGAAGTCATCATCTTTCTGAGTGCCCATTTTGGCCAAAGACACCACCATCCAATCAGTTGCCCAATCTTGCCGCTTCTGCTCTTCCACCCAAGCTGGGCAGTGCCTTGTGCCCAGAAGGCCCTCCCTCCTTTCCTTCTCTTGCTTTAAGATGCAGCTCTTGTCACTTTTTTCTGCATGACTTTTCCACTTGATCTCCCAAGGGCCACGGGTGTCCTCCTGCCCAAACTACTTGTGTCCAAGTCCTTTTTATGTACCTGTACTTATTCCTTAATTCTACCAATGAAGATTGTAGGGTCCTTGTAAGGAGGAATTTGTGCATGTGTTCCTGGTGCCCAGCACACAGTAGGGGGCACATGAGGCTGGCTGATCAACTGGGCAGCTGACCACCTCAGTGCACTTTCATTTTTTGCCTATCAGAGAAAGGATTTTTATCTGTTATATCTCTCTCACTGCGACACACGATATATGCCACATAGATGGAATTGAATTCTAGCTGAGAATTGTCCAAAGATTTAACTTAATCCAACAAACATTTCTAAGTGCCTACCATGGATGCTAGGCTGGGGATGCAGGCCCAGAAACAAGTCCTAACTTCTTACTGTGGGGGAATAATAGGCCATGTACACGTAACATTTGGGGCAGAGAAGGCACTACTCATTGGGTGTGGGAACCAGAGAAAAGCTGTCCCTTGGGAGGTGGCACAACAGAGCCTTGGATGAAGCTGGGGAGGCAGTGCCAGGCAGAGGGCAGCCTGGGCAAAATAAGCAGTAGTCATTTATTAATTGCCTACTGTGTGTCAGGCAATTCAAGACAGATCTCTTCCTTCTCCCCCCAACCCTCCAAGAAGGATTACAAGTTAAAAGCAGAGAGTTCCTTCAGGATGGGAGGAGGGGGGTGCCTAGTCTTGAGACTTCACTGGTCTGGGGAATTCCCAAGTGAGAAAACTCCCAGAAACCAATCTGGGCCAGCATCCTCTGTGCAGCTTATATAGAGCTGGAAGGGTTATCTTGAGCACAGAGGTTGTGATTCACCTAGTGTCACAGGTAGGACTTGAACTCGGGTATTCCAGGCTTCATGGCCCAGCTCTCCCTCTTCTTCTAAAGAGGAAGGGCTCCAAACAGGCCAATGGGGTCAGTGAGGAGGAAGGGGAGAGGTGGAGGGAGGAGTGGGGAGCAGCACTGCATCAGGCAGGAGCAAAGGCCCCTGAGCTGGAAGGTCCGTGGAAGGAACAGCTGATGGGGCTGATTGGCTAGAACAGAGAGCCTGGGGGTGTTAACTTGTGCAATCTGCCAGCGATAGGTTGTCAAGAGAAGAGTCTGTCTGGACCCTAAGGGAAATGGGAAATTAATTACTGAAGCTTCTGGAGCAGGTGAATGGGAAGGCCTGCAGCTTTAAACAGATTACTTGGCCAGGTCCAAAAAGGCTGCAATGGGTGAACAAAGGGGAAATCTGGAAGTTTGGAGTCCAATTAGGAGAGGGACTCAATCTTTTTTGGTGCCATGGATCTCTTCTCAGAAGGATTGTTTTTAAAAGCCTAAAACACAGGATTATAAAGGAAAGCACTAATAATTATACAAATATATTTTGAAAAACCAGAACAAGTTTATAGACCGCTGAATTAGGTTATTGTCGTAATCCAGGGGAGGGGGAAGAGAAAGAAGAGGAGGGCCTGAGCTAAGAAGCTGAAGCTTGTGTGAGCAGCCAGAAAGGGATGAATGAAAGAGACACAGGAAGCCTAGACCAGTGGTTGGGGTGGGGCAGGGAGGGGAGTGGCAACTGACAGTCAACAGAGTCTCTTCCTCAAAAATCACACTTCCTTTCAGAGTGGTTGCCCACAGCAGCAGCAGTAAGGCTGATGCATCCTCGGCTGCAGGGTGACTTCAAGAAGGTGGGTGTGGGTGTGTGTTCTTTTTTTGTTCCACGTGGCATATGTCTCTATTTAGAAATACTTCTCTCAGCAGAGTCACCTTAACAAGCACTCACCCAAGCAATAAAAAAAAAAACAAACAAACAACTTCAGATTATTTTTTTCCCCTTGGATTTCCAAGTATATCAAAATTAGATTTCAATTTGTTGAAAATTTCAAAAATATAATCTCACCTGTGAACTTTGCTTCATTATTCAAAACATAAAGGTTGCATTTAGCCTCCTATCTTATCAGGCTTCATCTTGGATCTCTTAGGAATACAGGATTTTCCCCTAAGGTACAAGATGCCTCAATATCTTGGGGATCTGTGCTTGACACAAACACAGACTACTTCAGGTACTCACAAGGCCATGCTCTTTGTAAAAAGATGGAAGGCATCTCTCTAACACGTTGGAGGCTCATAAAGGTGCCTCATCATGCAGATCTCATCGAAGCACAGTGATTTCTTTACAAACAAAAGCAAAGTAGATGATGGAACACTACTTGGGAAACTGAAAAGTGCCATGTGATTTATTCATAAACTAAAGCAAACAAAGGAACATATTTAAGAAATGAAAAACGACCACCCACAGTAATATTGTCTTTTCTGAACTTTAAAAATAAACTTAATGTTTCTGTAGTGATGGTTTTCCCCTCAAATTCAGGGGACGTTATCAAACAAGGCAGAATAAAGGCAATGCTTTGCAAGCTGAAAATATTTACTATTACAACTACATGAGGCTATTCACAAACTATACAAAATAAGAGATAATGAACATGTGCATTTATACAACTGCAATCAGTCATACTGGATCCCAGCTGGTGGGAGTTCCCAGCACAACATCATTAATCTGTGGAGAAACAGAGCAAGCTTTCTTCAGACACAGGGCCCTCCATTGCTCCAAGGTCAACACGTGGTTTTCTTTTCCTTTGTCCAAGGGAGGGTGTGTCTTTTTGCCCACTTCTCAGAGCAGGCGTTTACCTAGCAGAGAAGAACCCAGTTAGCAGGGGCACTGAGAACACTGCACCCTCAAGCAGCCATCTGAATAAGGCAAGAAAGCTAGAATACTAACTAAATTAATCAAACCATTTTGGTATGTTGTCAATCCAAACAAAAATCTAATGTAGCTTGACGAAAGTGAATCCATCTTTCCAAGTGTGGTTCTCTATTAAAACATCCTTAATAGTCAAAGTAGGAATTGTTTTAGAAACAAAAATGCTTTGGAAATAAAAGATGAGATAGAAGTCCAATTACCTTCCTCATCCACCGGCCATCGGAGGAGGGCTAGGGCCTTTCAGGTGATTTATCCGGCCCATTCTGCGGCGAGGATTTCCTGGAGGCCTTTTTAGAAGGAAAATAAACTTATCAGTTCACATGTCTATCTGTGTCCCCGGTCTTGGCGAAGCAGCTTCTACAAGGGCCCTCTCAAGTCTCCAAGGGGGCCCTTTTCTTGCTTTCCCATGTAGGATGCCAGCCTCAAAGCTTAGTGAAAAAATAACTCCCTCAGTGGGTGAATAATACCGAGCCAAAGAAGAGGGGCTTAGAGTCAGAATACAATGTATTCATGCAGAGAAATAAGGTTTCAAGTTCATGTACAAGTTTATTTGCACTTTCAATGTTTAGCAGCTAGGTGACACCATAGTGCATAGAATGCTGGGCTGGAAGTCAGGAACACTCATCTTGGTGAGTTCAAGTCTGGCCACAGACTTGCTTACTAGCTGTGTGACCCTGTGTGCAAGTCCCTTCACCCTATTTGCCTCAGTTTCCTCATCTGTAAAATGAGCTGGAGAAGGCAGTGGCAAACCACTCCAGTATCTTTGCCAAGAAAACCCCAAATGGGGTCACAGAGAGTCAGACATGACTAACAACAAGCCTTAAAACGTAACAACCAAAGATTCAGAACTGGAAAGGCCCTTGGAGACCATCTTCACCTAGCCCTTATCTTACAAATGAGGAAACTGAGGGCCAGGTCATTAAGTCCTTTGCCAGGGCTGGGCTTTGAACCCAGGGGCTTACCTGTAAAACCCAGCAATCCCTCCCCCCAGAATATCACACTATCTTTCCTCTCAGTCTAGATACTGAGATTTACTGGGATTTTCAAAATGCAAGCACGTACCCTCTTCCGTCATCATACCGGGAATCAGATGAACTAACGTAGCCTCTTCTTTTCACATCTTGTTGAAGCAGGCTTTTGAAACTGAAAGAGGGAGGAAAGGAGAAGGCTGAAAAGAAACTTTTAAGGCAGGTACCAGTTTCAGTTACACTTTCTAATGGATCTGAAACTGAAGAAAACCAGATGATGTTAAGGCTTGGTAAGAATTAACTGGTTAGCCTAAAATTTAACTTCCAGAGAAAAGTCAATCAGAGCTAAGCAGGGCTGGGCTCCTGCAGATGTGAATGCACACCGAAAGCTGCTTGAACTAAACACTCCACAAACACCAAGAGCAGATTTGGCTTTCGAAATGAAGATCTTAAGAGCTTATGCTCCCCAGGCCTCCACACACCCATAGACTCCAGACATGTACAAGGCCCCCAAAACCTTCAGAGAATTCAGGTATTCTTTGTTGCTAATGTACAAATCAAAATGGAGCTCTTTGGAGGGAAACGTCGATGAGTTACATGGTCTTTGGGGGCCAAGGATTATTGCTTTTTTCCCTTTTCTTAAAAAAAAAAAATCTCCTAGCCCCCAGGTCAAGCACATTTGCAGACACTGAAGAAATTCTGGCTGAATCTGCAGGTGTTGGTATAGTGTAAAATGATCCCAGATAGCCACAGCACCATTGGGTGTCAACAGCACCTGTCAAATCCCACCACCTATGGACTGGGCCATGCTCCACACACAGGTTTGCAGCTCAGTTTAAGAGATGGCCACAAATTACCAACTGTTCATGAGAAAACAGCAATGAAGTACAGTTAGATAAAAAAATTACTCAGAAAAGAAAAACTGAGTTTTTGACAGATCTCATCACAAAAGCACCACTGCATTTTCCACTTTAGAGGCAGGGTTGCTCACTGGATGGATTACTACTACTCACACTCTACCTCTGACACGAGCTCTGAGGCTCATCTCAGGGAAGAAGGGCTACCACACTGATGGAAGCCCCAGGCCCCAAAATTTAACCTTACAATGGAAACACAGTGGAGGATTGAGGATTTAGGGGAGGGGAGGGGAGGGGAGGGGACACTATCTGAAGGCTGGAGGAACTGGAGAACCACACTGATGAGAGGTCACAGATTCAAACACAAAAAGGAGCTAAATTAACAGACATTTGTAGAAATACTCACAACATAATCACAAAGTCAGCGATTCCCCAAAAGAGATCTGTTATGAATGATAAACTCCATAGTGACCGATTCCGGCTGTCTAAAACTTGACCTATAATCAATGATGGAAAACAAACCAGAAAATCAGTAACATCCTCATTGAAAAATAGATAATTTATAACAGGTATTACACTAAAATGCTTAAAATAAACATTTCATTAGTCACCAACTCCTAACAGATTCAGGCTTCCAAGTGAGCATTCTGCCTAAACATACTCCAAATACAGGAAACCCTGACAAGCAAAGCCACATGTCTTTGGGGGGGTGGGGTGGTATGGGGTGGGTGATGATCTGCACAATGACCTAGGCCTTCGTTTTAGAACCTGACCTCCCTGAACTCCTCACTAACACACCACACCACACCTAAAATACCCCTATATCACCCCCCCCCCACACACACACAGTTACCCAACACTTACACTAGCCATGAGTGAGAATGTACATGCCTGACACCTGTCTTTCTTCCTGCCTGCTCAGAGACACACACGTGGAGGGCCACTCCCAGAACCTCTTATAGCACACACTCACATCCAGAAAAAAGAGAATATCAGATCAATTTTACTTCTACTTTAAGCCTTAAATGAAGGGCTATGGGTTTTTCAATGGTGAGCCCCCAGCTCAGTTTGGTCAGCCTGGCGGCTTCTGATAAGAGCCTGCTCGCCCACCTCCATGGTGGTGTAAGGCCAACTCTACCTGAGCCTCAGAGTCCAGGCCTGAGCTCACAAACTCTTGGTTTAGGCTGAATTCTCCCTCAAGATACATCCACACACAAGCTCCTGATGGCCCTCACACCTCCACATTTTGCCTCTGATTCTCTACTCCCTAACACTTATTTGACCAGACTCCCTGACAGGCACCTGCTGAAAGCATCTGTGCTCTCTTGGTAAGTTTGACAATTCTGCCCTATGTTGTTGATTGATTATTGTCTGTGGGAGGCTTCAGGACTTCACTCATTTCAAAACAAAATAAATACCTTTGTGCACTAGAAAGTAGAATTTTCAGGCACAAGAAATATTTCTAAAAGCTGTATTTGAACAAGTGAGCCTTGTTGTGTTCTCCCTGGTGTTGGGTTCTAGGGGGTCCACTTGGTCTCCCCCACCCTAGGATGACTGACCTCACAACTTTCTGCCTTCCTACCACTCGATACCTCCTTGCCCTCTTTACTGGGCAGCCAGGCTAGGCTGGCACCTGGGCATTTCAACATGTGTACAGGCTTTAGGGCACCTTACTTGTCATTGCCATACTGCTAAGGGTCCCTCAGGCAAGTTAAAGGAACAGCCCAGCTACCAAGCACTGCTGAACAAAGCCACAAAAGCTGTGCTAAATGGGCCCATAGTAAACCTACCCCGGAGGAAAAAAAAAAGGATTTGTGAATCAATGACTTCCAATCATTGCTTTTGAGAAAGCAAGAGCTGGGCTAAGTCTTTCAAAGGCAAACACAACAGACAAAAGAAACAGTACCAATTGAAGTCCTGGAAAGTGCTTATATCCAGAAAAGGGAGAAGATGCTACTATCCCTATGGAGTCTCAAATCTTTAGGTTTTTTGAGAAGAACAAAGAGAGTTAAAAAGGGCTAAAGAGGATTAAAAAAAAAACAAAGAAAAAAACCACCTAGAGTATGGGGAGAAGGAAGGAGAAGTTTATTATTTCTTATAACAATAAGATAGTAATTGGGACACCAAAGGAAAAGAATTGTTCAAACATGGAGGGGGTGCTGGTGGATAGAGATAGTATGAATCTCACTCTTATCTGGTCTGGGTTGGGGAAGGTTCCAGTTGGTTATCCTGGTAGAAATTAAATAAAGTAAGCAGGGAACTAGGCTGAGACAGGGAGAGGGGCAGGGGATGGGAATGGGGGGGAGGGAAGACTCAAGCCAAAACAAACTAGCTATAGGAAGGCTGATGACAAAGAAAAACAATTGTCTGACCCAGTGGTTTGTGGAGCCTAGAAGAAGAGGGGAAAGGTTAACAGACTGGAATCCATGGGGTTGTTCTAAGCAATATAAACTGGATACCTACGGCTGAGGTTGCTTTTTTTTTTTTCCTTTCTTTTTTCTTCTGAAGAAGTGGGGAACAAAAGAGAAGTATTATAACAGATTTGATAGTGGGGGAAAAAAAAATCAACTTAACAGTCCTGAATAGGAATGGGATAAACTAACTCTAAATATACGATCATCTACATATAGTGAACCTGAGGGTGGAATCCAGTCTAAACAATTGGTTATTCTACAAGTACAAATAAAAAGACTCATAAAGACTTAACAAGGATTAGGTTAGAGAATTTATTATTCCTTAGTAGATTCAAAAAAGCAGGTGTGGCCCAAATATTTGAGAAAGACACCAGTAAAACAGACATGGGCTAAGAGCCTAGAGTTTATGCCATGGAGACCAAGTGAAGAAAATTGGGGGAATCTGGCCTGGAAGAGAGAAGACTTCGAAAATTATGCTTTACCTTTCAGCAAGTATGGGGGGGGTGGGGGTGGTCGGTGAGAGGTCATCCTTGTTTTGCTTGGCCCCACAGGCCAGAGCAGGTGCAAGGTGTGTGAGGTAAATAAAATGTGAAGACTTCACAGGGAAGATATGTATAAATATCTATCTATACCTATACTAAGAAATGTTTAAAAATCAAGAAATAGGGAAACAGGGAAGTGGAAAAATTCTAAGGCCATGAGAGTCTGATGGCTCAGCCTCTGGGAAAGTTTACCCTGAAACTTTTTGTTCTTTCTTATGGTTCTGGTTTAAAGATTTGCTCAGTAAGAATAGGGTCACTGTGACCTGCTTTCCTTTACTGTAAAAGTACTGTAGAAGAATGGAGAGGGTCTCCCCTTCCCCTTATCCTATTCTCCTTCTTTAGATTTATAGATGTCACCTCAGTTGTATTAACTAAGGGAATTGGAGTTTATGTGCCTCGATTTCCAGTTCTTTGTCTGGCTTTCGTGCTCAGATTGTAAGCCTGCCTCTCAGCCAATGGTGAGAAGGGTCAGAGGTGGGCAGGAATTCTCTTGTGTTGGGTACAATTATCGGTGTTTTGCCCCTTGTAAAGCGCCTCCCTTGCTAAATCTATTCTGGCAGAGGACGCCCTATTCTCAAGAATTGAATAAAATTTACTTCTGTTCCCACCCTGAGATGGCTCCTTACTGTAAATTAACTTTTTCATTGGTGAGGGTCTTTCATCCCACACAAAGGGAAGGATGGGAGTCAAAGACAAGCCTTTAGATTCAATGTCAGGAAAATTGTCCTCTCTTAGGGGATGAGCTGAAGTGGAGTGGGGGTGCCCTTTCTAGAAGAGATGGATGATACCTTCGCCAACTCCATTAGGAAGGATTCTTCTCAGGGTGCTTGTTGGACTCAGTGGCAAGTGAAACATCTTTTCATTCTGAAATTCTGTGGGTCCAGCCTGTTGCTACTCACTACAGGTGGGCAGGAGTGAGGAGTCTCTGGTTCTTCAGTAACCAGGGGTCTGGATTCTGGAAGTACTGCAAGGCTGAACAGACTGCCAATTCCTGGCACAATTCATGGAGGCTGGCCTCTGAAACTGAGAGCCAAACCTTTTGAATGACTGATTAGTCTGTGCCTTTGGCTTCTACTTGCTCAGTGGTCACTTCCCCTTCAATTCCAGGATCCATCTCTCAGAGGACAATGACTTCTTAACTGCTAAATCCAACACCCTCTCTCTCCTTAGATACAGGAAATCTTTAAAGCATAAACTACTTTGGTACCTTCCACAGAGAAAGCCTTCTCAGGGTTCTAGCTCATATGGTCTCCTCCACAGACTTCCTTTTCTTTTTTTTTCCTGTCCCCATCAGTCGACATTCCCCAAAGCTTGGTAGCTGATCTCCTCCTTAGGCTGATTTCATCTATTTCCAGAGCAAAGTGTAGGCTTTTACGTTGCAAATCAATGATTACCAAATCTATCACTTTCAGCCAGATGGCAGTCAGGCTCCTGGTGGACACCTGCATCAAACCTCAGTACTTTCAGAACCAAATTCAGCACCTGTCCCTTCAAATCAGCTCCTCCTCCTGACTTCCCTGTTTCTGTTAAAGATACAACCATCTTTCCAATCTCCCAATGCTTGAAATCTCAGCCTTCTTTGTCTCTTTGCCACTCTCTTACTCCCATATCCAATCCCATCAATTCTACCTCTGCAATCTCTGATATTTCTTTCAAACTTCTGCCACCCTCATTCAGACCCCAGAGTTGGAAGGAATGGAGAAGCCACAGAGTCCTGCTCCTCCCTAACCAAGTCTGCTAGCAGCTTTCATGAGAAGACCTCCAGGGAAGGAAAACCACTGCTTCACCTCCAAGCTGCTCTGGACAGTTTTTGCTTACTGCAGACTGCCTCTCAGCTGCTTCCAAGTTCTGCCTTCTGAGGCCAAGCAGAAAAGGCATGAAAAGCCTTTAAACACTTGAAGACAATATCATGGCTCCAAATTTTCTCTTCTTCACATCAAAACATACTCAATTCCTCCCACTAACTCGCCTAAGGCAGGATCTGAAAGACTTCTCTCTCATTCTGCACCTCTTCCCTAATACGTGGAACCAGAACCCAACGCTACGTCCCCCCAGCTGTGGTCAGAGCAGCGCAGAAAGCAGAGGGTTTCTGTCTCTGTCCTCTCTCTCCCTCTCCTCCTCTTCCTCTCTTGTCTCTCTCACACCTTCCACTGATGCTTGGAATCGTGCCCCCAGGTTTTTTCAGACAAAAGTTATCTCCTGCCACACTTCCTCTACCTGCTACTAGTGGTGAGGATTTTTTGAACCCAAATATAAGACTTAAGTTTTATGCCTAGTAAATTTCATCTTTTTATGTCTGTCCCTAGCTGGGTGGAGACATGGCATGCTATACTGCCCAGCTTCATGAACTCTGCAATGTCACCCTACTTCAGACATGGGCTGTCCTGCAATGCTGGCCTCATGAGCAGGAGATGGCTTCTGGCTAGCCCCTATCTATCAAAAATGGCTCTAAATTCCAGTCAATTACCTAAATGTCATGACAGGCAACAGTTATGTATCGACATGACAATTTTGGAGCACAGATGGTCTAGTCATGGGTGAGTGTTTAGACAGCTGGAGGTGTATGGGCCACACACAAAAAATCTTATATACCCATCACCTGTGATTGCAGGCTGCTTTGTCTTCCTGACTGAGGGGAAGGGGGGACGAGCCCAGATTGCCCAGACCTCTGTCTCCTCTCTTTACTTTCCTGGGGTCAGACGCATAGAATCAGAGGGTTTGGGGGCTGCCAGTGATCAGGCAAGTCCTGTGGGCCAATCAGGGCTTTGAATCCTCTTTATTCTACTTCCAGAGCACTTCTTGGCACCTTTCCTTTGGGTCCATTCACACGAGGCAACCACCTTAGTCTTATCCTGGAATCTGCTCCCCTCAGTTCCACAAAAAATGAGCCACTAAGTGGTCTCACACCTTTTAACCATTCCTTTCTAGATCTAACTCATGCCTCATGAAGCTGCCAAAATAATCTCTCTAAGATCTGTGCATCATTCCAAAGCCTTCTGTGGCTCTCTGCTGCCTAAAATACAAACACCTCAGCCTGGCAGTTAACTTGTATCCAATCTAATTTCACATCATTTCACGCAGCTTTAGACTCTGCCAAAATGGACTATGTGCTGGCCTTGCCCTGTCCTGCTGTCCCAAGGGCTTTGAAAGCACGCTGTCCTCTGCTTGCTGGGTTCCCTCTCAGGTCAAGGTGCAGATCAACGGCACTTTCTCGAGTGAATCTTCTTTTTCCCTACCCCTGTCATATTTGGCCTGGCACTTTTCGGCATCCACTGACACAGCCCCCACCCCACCCCCGCCCCAGCAAACTAGAAGCAGTAATTTTTAGTTTTCAACTTTCTATGCCTGGTCTCTGTGCCTAACATAGGGCAGGTACTCAATAATGTTGGAACTGAAGGTCAAGGGACCAGAGGAGTTCTGGTTCTATTTACTACCTAGGAGACTCTGGGCAGGCAAATCTGTGAAACTCACTAAGCAAACCTCACTTTTTCTTGCCTGTAAAATGGGGATAAGGCCTTTAAAATTACACAAGATTGTTGTCAAGAAAGGACCTTATGAACCATGATACAAATGCATTAGAAGAGTACCCTCCAGAGGAGAAGTGAGACAAGGAGGGAGGACGATGGGAGAATGGCAGACTCCGAGTCAGGGGACCGGGGGTCAGCTCCTGCTGGAAAACGTGGATAATACTGGAAACACTGGGGACTGTTGTGAGCAAATAATCACCCTACACTACAGAAATGGGAGCCATCATCACTGAACTAAGCCAACAAAAAGTGAGCCACTTTAATTAAGCACATGTCTACAGCTCACAGAAGGTTTTGCTCATCTCCTTACAACCATCTCAAGAGGGAGGTGGGGCAAACATTTTATTCATGTTATGTGGCGGGAACTTGAAGCTCCGAGACTTTTATGTGACTCTTATCCAAGATCAACCAGGGCAAGTTGGTATTAGAGGGTGGGTTTAGATCCTGCCTCTGACCCATAACAGACGCATGACCCTGAGAGCCTCATCTGCAAAATGAGGGCATCTTAGAAGAGACACCTGGGAAGTAAGTTGTTGGGGCGTAGGGATTGTTTCATTCTTTGCCTCTGGATCCCTAACACAGTCTGGCTTGATCAAGTAGGCGCTTAATAAAAGACTGTTAAATGACGGACTATACCTGTGGTGCTATGATCCGAAGTCTCTGAGGCTTAACAATCATCAATAAACCCAAATGCTTGAGGATACAAGGATCAGGTGAGAGGACTGTCTAAGAAACTGTGCAAACTTGCTACTGTTTCCCCTTAAAAAATACACAGTTTGACAAAGTAGTAAAACAACAGCCACGGCTCTTCGCCATTCGCCCCCTCCCCTGTGAGTCAGCTCTCGTGCTCCCCAACACCATTCCTTCTCCTCCTCCACCCCCCTCCCTTCCTCTCCACTCCCCCACCCCCATCATGGCCCCTCTTCTTGCCACCCTCGACAACTTCCTTAATTCCACCCCGAGAATTGGGGCGGGGCGCCTCAGTTTCCCCTTCCGTCACATGTCTCCCACGGGCTCGCCTCGAGGGCCCCCGGAGTCCCCTCCAGCTAGAAAGCTGTACTCCGAAGTCACCCTCCCTCGGTCCGTTTGAACGGCTTCTTCCCACGGCATCCCCGAGCCTCAGTTTCCCCCCGGCCCGAGGTAGCTGGCCTCTCAGGGTGGGCGGATCCCTTCCCCCGCCCTCCGGGTGGCGTCCGGCACAGTCCCCTCCCAGGTCCCGAACGCGCCCCTCACTCACCGTTCGAGATGTAGACCATGGCGCCGCTCCTGCCCTCAGCCTTCCGCACTCAGTCTCGGGTGGTATCCTCCCGGCTTCCGTGGCTGTGCGGGGGACCCGCCTCCTCTGCCACCGGCGCCGATGACGTCACAGGGCGGGGCGCCACGCAAGAGTGATCTGGGAGAAGTCCATTGGCTGAGCGTATGGGGGCTCGGCCCGAAGCCGCGCGTGCGCCGCCAGGACGCGTCGTAAGACAATAGTGGGCGGGGCGTAAGGGGTGGTAAATGTGCGCCGGCACGTGACCGGAAGCCGTCTCCCCATCCTCCCTGACCAGCTGAGAGAGATCCGAGCTGGTTCCGGCGCGGAGGCTGCTCCTCCTCCTCCCCGGAGTTCGGGGTTTAAGAAGGTCGGGGAAACTGAAGCCCCAGCTGTAAGTGTCTAAGGCCGCCTGCAGGAAACCAGCGGCCCCCGTCCGGCCGTCTCCACCCAGGCCGGGTCCATGCTGCGGGGTGCCCGGGTCTGGGGGCGGCCCCTTCCCCGGAGCCCTTGGCAGCCGAGTAGGGGCTGAGGGCCAGGGGCAAGCTCTCATTGGGCACTTGCTGTATGCAGAGCCGCGTGCTGTGATCCTGGAGGGTTGAGGCAGTGGTCCCGAGGCCCGGTCGGAAGGCAGCCCGACCGCCCGGGGGCCCCGTGACCCCCGGGTGGACCGGGCGTGTCCGCTGGGCGACCCCCGGGCCCTCCCCGCCGGGTGCACCCCTAGGCCCATCGAGTGGTCTCTGACCCCGAAGAGCCAGGTGTCCCGGGCGGGGAGGGGGGAGCCTCCCCCAGACCCAGCCTTTCCTGTAACCTCCTCTTGCCCTTGGCCACGTCCCGCCCGGTGCCCCCTGAGCGTCCAGCACCTCCCTGGGACCCCCAGCACCCTCTCCCTGCCTCCAGCGGCTCTCACCCCC
>CM053624.1:369878910-369939655 GCA_028646595.1 Phalanger gymnotis | reverse complement strand
ATGAATGTGAAACATTGAATATGCTGTTAATCTCAGGTCATGTGTTGGTTAGTTTTTCATTTTTGTTCTTTGTTACGAGGTATGGCTCTATGTGTTTGTGTGTGAGGAGAGATCACAATGAGATCAAATGAGATGATTCGTTTAAAAAGCAAGTACAGTGTCTGGCACAGAGGGAGTACTTTGTAAATGTTTATTTGTAAGATCATAAATTTAGTTTTGGCAGAGACCTTAGAAGTTATCAAGTCCAACTCCTTCCTTTTAGAGATGAGGAAACTTAGTCAGATGGAGTTAAGTGACTTGCCCAGGGACATACAGCTAGTAAGTGGCTGAGGTGGAATTTGAACCTAGATCTATCTTCCTGCCTCCGCGTCCTGCACTCTGGCCATTACACCAGGTTGTGTTTGGTTACCACATATATTTGTAAAGGAAAGTGATGTCAAAACAAAATGTCATCAACCACAAGTATTATAAAGAAAGAAAAGCACTTTGCTCAGTAGAAAAGCAGCACATTGGGTGTGGATCCAAAACACAGAACATTTGAAAATCGATGACCCGGGGGCCCATCTTCCATGTTCATAGATGGGACTTGTTGGATATCTGAAAAGTCCAGACCAAAAATAGCTATTGTTTATGCTGAATCATCCAGTTTCAAACTCACTTCCTTCCCCTAGGATAATGGATTCCAAGTATTCCCAAGTGGTCTTGGATGAAAATGAACATCTGGCCAGATGGTCCAAATGACACTCATCCTTCTAAAAGGCAGCATGTTGTGTACTCTTGTGCACGCATTTACATATGCTTAGGAGTTGAGGAAAACATAAAGCAGAGAAACTCTGCTTTCAGCAACCAAACAATTAGCAGGAAGCTCCAAAGAAAGAGAAAAGGGTCTGGGCAAGGTCGTTAAGCTAAGCCAAGACAACTGAGGAAGAAGGAGGCTTTTTCTAGCACTGTCTCTCTCCTGTTTTCACCTGATTCTGTTCTCTTATAAACCTAATGACCACTTATTTTCAGCAGAAGTTTGGCTTGCCAAGGAAGCAGCAGGGGACTCCAGGAATGCAAACATTTTCTTTTTGTTGTTTCAGTCTGTATCCTTGGGTATGGACGAGGAAGGGAAGTGATAAGTTTGTGGGGAGCCTAGATAGATGAGAATCTTCTTTGCGTTTTAAGGTAAATGTGATAGGGGAGAACATGATGGTATTGTGGAAGTCAGTGACATAATGCATTTGTGTATAGAACTTCTATTAGTAGTAGTAATGTGTGAGGTTATTAATGAAGTGGGTAGTCTTTTTACATCTGAAATTAACATCTATTCCCTTCAGTCTGTATATGATTTCACCTGTGTTTTTGTCACAAACACTGAGAATATAATTTTAATAGCTTCCTTCGAGGTTCATGGAATCATTCCTTTTTTATGTTCATTTCTAGATATTTCCTTCTGCTTCAACAAGAGTGATCCTTATTAAAAAATCCTTAAAAAAGAAAAGAAAGATTGGGGTAAAGGGGGGGAGCAATTCAGAAAAACTAAGTAATTCATTAACTGAGTCTGGCAATATGTTCAGTGTTCAATACCCACAGTCCCCTACCTCTGCAGAGAAGGAGGGATGGTGCATCTTCTCTTCTTTCCTTCCATGACAGGCTTGGCTGTTAAATTTCACAGTGTTCACTTTTGGTTTTTGTTGTCACTTTGTTTCCATTTTACTTTTGTAGCCATTACGCATATTGTTTTCCTGGTTCTTCCTTTACCACCAGTTCATATAAGTCTTCCTAAGCTTCTCTGACTTCTTCATATTCATTATTTCTTATGCTACATTGAGATTTCTTTACATCCAAGTACTGGAGCTTTTCTTTAGCCATTCCACCATTGATGGAAAGCTTTGGTCCAGGATCATATTTCTGCGGATCAACGACTGAAACCAATTCAGTTTAACTCAACAAACATTGACCTTTTATGTATCAGTCGCTGGGGAACAGTAACTGCTGTCTTTCATCCGTGTCATACTGACTAACCGTCAGTGTCCCCCAGACTCTGTCCTGGACCCTTCCCTCTGCATCATGTCACATGGTATTTCATCATCTCCCGTGTGTTCAGTTATCATCTCTCTCATGTGATTCCCAGATCTACATTTCCAGTCCCAATCACATTTCTGAACCGTAATACTGTATCACCAACTGTTTGTTGGAGATTTTGAACTGAATGCCCTGGAAGCATCTCAAATGTAACATGTCTAAAACAGAACTTGTAATCTTTTCCCACAAACTCTTCCCTTCTCTGAACTTCCCTAAACTGTCAAGGGCCTTCCAATAATCAAGTCTCCCCGCTTCTTATTATGAGCGGTTACCCAATTCTAGCAGAGTGGTACAGTGGATAGAGCACTGGGCCTGGAGTCAGGAAGGGCTGAGTTCAAATCCAGCCTCAGGCACTTTCTAGCTTGTGACCCTGGATAAGTCATAATCTCTGTTTTGCTTCAGTTTTCTTAACTGTAAAATGAGGATAATAATAGCACCTACCTCCCATAGTGGTAGCGAGCACCAAATGCCTTCCCTTCCTTCCTTGGTGTCACCTTCTCAACCCCTAGCTAATCAGCCAGCAAAACTCATCATTCCTTTCCCTACAGCAGCTTTCCTGTATGTCCTCTTTTCTCCACCCCCATAGCCACCCCTTCATAGTCTCTCATGTGCTCTCTTATTGTTAACAGCCTCCAGTTTGCTCCCCTGCCTCAAGTCTCCCTGCACCAGTCTGCCCTGCGCTCAGCTGCTGGAGTCTGGCCTAAATCAGAGGTCTCAGTATTTCAGTCCTCAGTTCAGTGACCTTGGTGTCTCCCTGTCACCTCCAGGATCAACCAGACCAAGTCCTTTGTCTGGCATTAATAGCTCTTTGTTCTTCTCACCTTCTGCTCTCTTCACCTACTCTGCCTGTCAGTTACTGGTGTTTCTGGAGGAGATTCTGTCTTCCTTTCTGTGCTTTTCTTCCTCCTGTTCCCTAGGCCTGGGATGCTAGAATGAATACACACATATGTATACACACGTTCACATGTGCATATATGTGTGGATATACATATATCTGTAGACACCTGGAAATATATGGAATACATATACTACATAGGATATATGCATGTATGTATATACATGTACATATATAGGCATATGCATACACATGCATTTCACAAATACTTATATGGATGTGTATGTGTATATACATATATACACACAATAGAGGTAAATACACATACACACACATATATCTATGTATCTCTGTGTGTGTATACATATTTCCAGGTTTGGCAGGGGTAGGGACTATAAGCTAAGAAAACGAGAATCCCTCAGTGTGCCTTCATCATTTGAGGCACAAGAGTCTCTGACATAAAGTTATGTTTATAGGACCATTTTCACGGTACAAATAAAGATACAAAGTTTATTCTACTGACATCAAATAGCTGGATGTTTGGTTTGTAGGCCCTCTGGCTTGAAGATTAATTTGCCAGGATTTAGCCAGCCATCTCACTATTGTTCTCGGGCTTGCTATTGACCTCTTGGTATGACTGAGTTGGAAATGTCACTTTATCCAGTCTTCAGCCAATGGAGAATCTGAACCCACAGTCTGTCAAATATCTATCTGGGTATGTGGTCTGTAAATTTCAAGAAACCAGTTTTTTTGGGGGGTATTTCTGTGTGAACTTTAAATGAGAACCATTGGTTTGTAAGCAAGAAAATCCCAATCCTTTTTGTCTTCAGATGACTTTTCCACACTTCTACCGTTTTCTTTCGAGAACTAATGAGTCATGTGATGTTGAACAGTACTTCAGGTCAGCCACAAGGCAGGTGTTCTCCAGAGTGGCAACACTTTCTAGACCGATTAAAGTTGTACGAAAAGTCAGGGTGCTGTGGACAATGTCATAGCCCCCTACTATGTGACAAGGGTTGCTCTTCAGCATTGAAGTCTTCTCTTTCTTATCAGGGTCCTTTTCAGGTTCTAGACTAGAGCCTGATTTTTAAAATTCCTCTCTTTTCACCTACTCTGTCGTATGGTTACACTGGCTTACCTGATGTTCCTGAAGAAGACTCTCTGTCTCCCTTTCAGTGCCTTTCTTCTGGCTTTTCCATGTCTCTGATGCTGCAATATGTGTGTGTGTGTATCTGGAAATAGAACATATATGCACACATCTCACATATCTGGAAGTGTGTATATATGAATGTGTGTTCACATGCATATGTCTATGTGCTCATATCTGTGTTAATATGCATGTTAATATCCGTGACCCAGCCTCTACCTTCTTGCCATGTTGCTTCATTGAATACCTTTGTATTCATTTTAAGCAAGCTCTTTAAATCGATTAGTAAATTCATGACCAAAGCAGAAGCATTTCATTCATTCCCAAAACTAACTCCCCTGAGACAGAAAAAAGCCCAGCTCTATTTCTAGGCCATTTTCCCAGGTCATGGCCTTCCCAGTTATGGCCTGGACCTCAGGACCACAGGAATCAGGATATGGTCATAAATATCCCAAATCCCAGTTACAGCACAAAAAAGGAGAACAATCTAACTTGCAGGTTATGGCGGGCTGAAGTCTAAAAGGCCCCTTATCACTGTTGCTTAGCTGTATTAACTACTTATTTCCCTGTTTTTGCAGGGGTCAGTTCAGGCTTCTCCCCTTTAAAGCTCAAACATTTATCTATTCTTGTAACCCCATATTAATTGGAAGAACGGTTGATAAAAAGGCTCTTCAGGCCAGTGTGACCTGGAATTCAGAAGCAGGAAGACTGGCTAATCACCATTTCTGCCCTCTTTCCATTTTCAAAAGTTTGTACTAGCTCTGTTTCTGACTTACCATCTGTATCGGTCCATTGTGTCAAGCCAAGATGCCACGTCAGTGCCCTGGCTTGGGACTGAAATCCTGCCCAGCCTTTAGCCCAGTGCCTGGCACTTGTAAGAACTTAAAAAATATTGATCGATCCACTCCTACCTCCTTCAGCGATTTAATTAGCATTTTCTTTTGTCCTTCTATAACAACCGAGTGGTGCTATCTGCCAGTTTACAATTTAAAGTGGAAACTGAAATGAAAGGAAGGTTTACTAACTTTTTTATGAGCTTCTCCCTCACTTTTAACTTTTCCTTAACTTATCTCTTAGCCATTGACTCTCTTTAAGTCAACACCTTCAGGGACAAGCCCACTTTAGAAAGAAAAAAAGGGGAGGGGGGAAGGAAACAAGAGAAGTAAGTTTACTTGCTTCTGAGAGATGTGTCCCAGTTTTACAAACCTGTTTACGCTGCCCATGCCTGTTTACTCATGTCTCCTGTATAGCCTTGCATAGATTATCCAGTCATATGGTTAGGTTCCACAGATATGAAGGAACCTACAAGATAAGGATATCAATTAGACTTGTGATTTCATTAGTACAAGGAAACTGTTAGACTAATAAAAGTTGTTGTAACAAAGTAGGGGGTAATGTAACCAGTCTGTTCATTAGTATAAGGAAATTGCCTTTAACTAAGGCAGGCCGGCCTGCTCTCTGCAACTAATAGTCTTAGAAGGTTACCCAGAGCACCGAGGCCAGGGTCACACAACCAGTATGTGTCTCAGGTGGGACTTGAGCTGAGGTCTTCCTGTATGGAAGGCCAGCTCTCTCTACTACACTATGCTGCATTCAAGGAGCTTATGGATTATTACTTTTTAAAAAATCAAAGCCATGAAATTCTCTCACATTAATACCTCAGAGCCCCCAAGATGGGTTAAAAATTAAAAAAAAAAACAAACCTTCAACCTGGTTACTTTAGACAGAGGGAGTTCCATTCTCTGTCCTTTTCAGTTCTGTGTATCATAAGCCATTCTTTGGCTTTGTCCATTACAACCTCCTCTTCACAGCTTAAACGCAGCTCACATAGCAGTTACAACCAATAGTTTCACATAGAAATTCAGGAATGAAGAACAGCTTAAAGAAACAGAGGAATTTGGAAGTAAATCTCTGCCATCTGCAGGCAGGGGTGAGTTGGGGTGGTTTTAGCGCTTCGCAGGCTTTTCGCAGATCTCAAGGAGTAACAAGTCAGCAGCTTCAGTATATCCCAGTCATACGCCCCTTCTCGGGATTCTGAATTGATTGGGATCCTAGTGTTAGTCTCTAACTTTCCCTGTCTGTTTCCATCTGCCATAGTGCCGCCATAGTAATCCAAGCAGCAGAACTGCAATTGCCATCATGCATTTTTCATGTCCTAGAGGCACTTGGGTATACTCCAGTGACCACGTGAGGTCAAGCTTTTATAGCTGACTCACTGTTTTCCTCTTTGCCGGTCCCCTGACAGCCTATCATTTCACCATTCATCTTCTAACCCTTCAGTCTCACAGTTCTTTGACCTGACAGCCAGTCAGCCTACATGCATTCGTTAAGCCTTTACTGTGTTCCAGGTACTGTGCTAAGTGCTGGTCATAGGAGGGAAGGCAAAAGCAGTCCCTTTCTCCAAGGAACTTTGATTTTAATGGGGGGGGGGTGTGGCAGCAGGTAAATAACCAGGTACATACAAGTCACAACCAACAAAAGAATAAGTCAAATCTTGTTTTGAAGCATTTGCTAATTTCTGAGGTGTAAATGCTCACACTGAAAATTTAACAAATGACTTTCACCCAGCATTCCCCTGGGTCCATTACATCTTACCTAACGTTAGCTTAACCCTTGCTGGCGCTTAGCAGTCTTGTTATTGACCTCTTCTCAGCTTCCTGCAGTATTTCTCTTAGTGGTGACTGCCTCATTTCTCCCCTGCACAGCCCTCACACCCAGCACATTTTGTATTGAGAACCAGGAGCAGGTTACCTCTCTCAACTTCTCTCTTCTTGAGAGTTCTCTCTTTTCACACGTCTGCTCTTCCTTACTCCTTTAGTGTCTTTGCAGAAAAACCAATAGTGGTCCCTCCACCTTTGCTATTTATCCCATCTCATTTTACCTCTTCTGGGATCTTTCTTGATCAACTATGCCTGTTTCTTGCATCTTATAAATGTTTTATCATGAATTTAACTTCACATAAAAAATTGAACATCTCCAAAGCCATTACAATCAAAATACACTTTGAACATGCAAATGTAACGTGCCCTTAAAAGGACCTGACTCTTTATAGGCCAAATAGGAAGAAACATACAGGGGCTAGCAAAGTACACTGGGGTTTTCAGTCCATGCATTGGGAAGCATCACTGAGCTAAACATTAAGGCTTCATGGCGGGAGATTTTAAACGAGAGACAGAGCAAGAAGACAGAGCTGGTGGGAAGCTGCTTCAGGGGAGCCGACGGACAGCTGTGGCAGTCAGGTCCGTGACGATGCCTCTCACTGCCTTTCAGAATAAGGGTCTGAACATAGAATGTCAGCCTCTGCTTTGCTGGGGGAAAAAAACCAAAACCCAAGAACTCAGAATAAGCCTGTAAAACAGTCACTTCTTAAAAACTGGGGAAAGCTGGTAAAGGGTTTTTTAAAAAATGTCTTTGTCTCCACTTGCCAGGCACCTCCCCTTAGTGGAATGCTGCCTTTGTCTGCTCTGATTCGTTTCTTGTTTCTGTTTTAATTTTGTTATTTTATTGTGACTCCATTTCCCTTCACATAAAACAAGTATCATCAATCATGAAATGTTTATGGGTTGTACAGTAGAATGGGAGACATGGTGGCCCCTTGGGATTTGTGCAGAATCTGAGAGGACAGGAATGCTGGGCTCTGGGCAATGGTTAAGAAGAGAAAAAGATCTCCTTTAACCTAAGGCTTCTAAAGTTTTTTTTGTTAGTTTTCTTTTGTTACATTTGATTAACATTTGGGCTTAAGAATTTGTATTATTTACCTTTCCAAATGAGTAAAGTGAAGAACCATAATGGTTTTTGTGAAAAGGAGGAGTTTTCTCTCATGTCTAGATGACTGGGTTGCTTTGAAACAAAGTGGCTTAGGACAGTCTCCAGAACTTGTGGAGACTGGGAGCAGTAGAAGAGGGGACTAGAGGAGAAAGTTCTCCCTTTAATGAGCCTGTGAGTAAAGAGAAGAGTGTCCTGGGAAGAAGAGGCCCTCTCTCCTTTTTCTGTTGGGAGAAGAGAATGAGGAATGAGAATGGCTGGTCAGTTCTGCCTTGGTGAAGAGCTGGCTGTCAGTCACTCTTCTTCCCTCTTTGTGGGCAAGGTTGCTCCTCTCTTTGTGTGTGACTGTCTCTCGACTGCTTCTCTTTCTCCTTCCTTCTGGGAGAGATTTACTTCTAATCTAATCTCAGATCCCTAGTCACTGCTGCCTCATTTTTTTTTTTCCTGGAGGGACCCTGATACAAATATTCTCTCTCTGCCCTGGGAAGTTGGAAAATGAATCTTTAATTTTCTTTTCATCTGTAAGCCCCTACCAGCAGATTGCTAGCAAATATACCAGAGCTTCAGAAATCTCTCTCTCAGGACACTGCCCACCAATCATCTCCTTCTAAATGTATTCCCAATAAATAATCCCAGGTTAGCAAAGCCTGCAGTTAACAGTTTCTCATAATTGTGATTTTAGGAGATAAAATAAACATTTAAATAAATAAAGGTAAGCAAATTAGCAAGAAATAGATTTTCCCCATGCCTAGAAAGTCACCAGTATCCAGCCTTTTCTAGAGGGGGACAGAGAGGGAGCCTTCTAGAGAGAGAAGTAAAGAATGATGATCTTGGGGTCACTGCCATGGTGGGTGGAGTCAGCAACACAGCATCCCTCATGCATGCCTTCGCCTACAATGTCCATCTTTTGCCCCCATGGTCCTGGAGTCTAGTGTTGATTATCTTTTGACATCACTTTTCTTTATAGCTTCTGTTTCATTGGGGTGCTATGCATTCTCCTGGCTCCAGATCTGGGCAGCTTTTCCAATTCCCCTAGCTATACACGTGGCATCCCTTCCCTGCAGTCTCCTTAGGATGGAAGGGCCTAGCTTGTCAGTCAAAGTCAGGCCTGGCTGATCATAGGATCATGGCAGAACTCCCCAGGAGGTTAAAGAGGGGAATTTGGGGAAATTTTTTTGTTTGGCCAATGGGCATTCATTAATAGGGTCCTGTTCTCCTTGGCACTGAGAAGATAGCGCAACACTGCTATGCATCACCTCCTCTGGGCCACTTCTCCCAAGAATAGCTACTACTTTTATAGGTTGTAGAGTACTCTTATTTTGGGGCCCTACTAATATATCTCTGAAGCCCCCACTAGTGTGTTTCTTATTAATAGTCAGCCAGTGATTTAGTTAATACATAGTAAAGATATTTAATGAGAATGCACATAATATTAATAGCTAAAATATTCCTTTCATGAACTTGGTGTGAACTTTCCTACAATTACACAGCATCTTTGGGAAAAGTGGGCTTAAATTTACATGTCGTGATAGTGAGGCATACATATAGGGAACACACATGACCAAAGCACCTTATAACTCAGTTCTATAGAGCCTCATGGCCCTTTCTCTCTTCACCGAGTTTTTTCTGTGTCTCAATTCTTAATGTACAAAGCTAGCTTTCTCTTAAGTTCAGAGCTGATTCTCCTTTCTACTGCCAGGGATCATGCTCTTTGGAGCTACTGTAGCCTAGAATGACCGCCTTTTTGTAGCAGTGACTTTTTGGAAAGTATACATCTCAGCTTGATTACTAGTTTCTTCTTGGATTGACACTTTCTTGAACTGTTGGATGGGGTGTCTCCTTCTGGATGAGTAGCTTCTCTGCTAGATACCATGGCCATTAGGTAGACAAAGAGAAAAATCTGTTGTCTCCCCTGTTGCCCTTTGTTCTTAGAGATTGTAACCCATAACCACTCTGAGCTTGGACTGCCTCAAACTCTCGATTTTAAGGGTCACCTGAGGGCATAAAACTCTCCCAACATCCAGTGGGGAGCTGCCCCTTCAATTTGACCATGGGCTTCATACTTTCTAAAGTGTTAGTTTATTGTTAACACATTAACAGTTAATAATAATAATAATAGGTGGTTATATACTGTGACTGCATCAATTGAGTCTGTGTGGAATAATAATAGTAATTGCTAGAAATTATAAGATGATTTACGATTCAAAAAGTGATTTACAAATATAATTTCATTTTATTTATGTTTTTTGTGTTTGTCCTTCATTTTTGAAGAGAATCATAACATCAGGGAAATGATGACATGACTTGCAGTTGACTTTGATTTGAGGGAGGGCTGTGCAAGGCTACCAGCCTCTCTTTCTCCTCTAGAGCCATCTGGGTCCAGTGACCAGATATTCCTCAGGATGACTGGAGATGATCCAGGATGCAGCAGGAGACCCTGGCCCTTTTAGGCTAAAGCCTTTTCATGTACTCACTTAGAGTGAGGTGACACTCATTCAGTGAATAGGCCTTTTTAAAAAGTGAGTCAAGGGATGGCTCCTTTAATTAGAAAAAAAGAAAAACTTGGAGGGGAAGACCCTCAGGGATCTTTTTAAAAATCTTGACCCAAAACCTTGACCCAAGAGATGAGGGTTACTGAGGAGGTGGGAGTTTACAAGTTGATTTGATCTTGCAGGAAGATGAGTTTCTGGATATAATAGAGAAGCCTGATAGTGCAGCCAGTTGGGAAGTAATGTGGTGTCTCTGCCTGTTTTCCCTCCTTCAAAACCCATGAAAATCGGCCCGTCTTTCACTGGTGAATCCTCTTTCAGCGATATTTCTGCCTCCACTCAAAACATGACTTTTGGTTGGACAGTAGCGCAGCAAATGAACACTTACTGCATACTAGCCATTGTAAGATTATACTTTATCCTATGCCTCTTTGTGCATTGGATTCTGGCTGGAATTTCCCTGGTTGACAACCCCCAACCTTACTTGCTTCTTGCTTTTCCTGGGTAAGTCTCTGCAATTGGTTGACCTGTGAACCTGACTCAGTCTGGGATGGGCTATTGGCTTGATGAAGGCTCCCAGATGTGACAAGGATGCCATATCTCCTCATCACGACATTTGTTTCCTAGAGAAATGTGGATAAGATTGAAGATTTTTTCTCAGAAACATAGTATAATGGATTGAGAACCAGCCTAGGAGCCAAGAAGGCCTGGGTTCAAGTGTCACCTTTCACATATCTTGGCTACATGACCCTAGGTAAATGATTGGGCCTTTCAGTGCCCAGAGACAACTCTTTAAGACTTAATTACAAAAAAGTTACTGATTGGATTAGAAGAGTAAGTTTTTCAGATCATAGGTTCAAAAAAAATACCATTAAGAAGTCTTTTCCAAGATCTTCCAGTTGCAGAGTGTTCTCTATCAAGGGACATTTAGCAATTATGTAGTCCAAACCTTTAATTTTACATCTGACAAAATTAAGGTGCCAGGAGCACAACTCAGCCAACTGTTCCCTAACCAGGATGCCATGTAGTTCCTCCAAATTAAATCATATTGCACTCATGACAAAACAGCTCGAGTTGACTCTCTAAGGGAAGGAAAATAAACCTAGCCAGCTCTTTCCTCACCAGGATTCTGCATTCTCCACTTAAATATCAGCATCAACATTGAACTACCGAATTTTCGTCTTTCAGCTTTTTTCTCTAGAACCAGAGGGGGGCAGCAAAGAATAACAGGTCATTCATATCCTTCGCTCTACTTCCAAGGCTACCCCCTCATCACCTCACATCTGGATTATTACCAATATCCTCCTAATGGTCCTCCCTACTTCATTCCATCACCTAGGCTGCTCCCTGGGTAGTTTTCTTTCAGCACCAATCCATCCATGTTATGCCTTGTCCCATCTCTATCCTTTTGCACTGGCCATCCCCCATGCCTAGAATGTACTCAGATCACATCTGAAAATGGCATATCTTCATATACATATTTGAACAGTTTTTATTATATCAATGTTCTTATGCCAAAGGTCTTCTTTCCCTGCTTTCAGGAACTAAAATATTTTGCATCATGGACTCTTTTGTTAGCCTAGAGAAAATGAAAGTATGTTAATTTTTTCAAAGTGATTTTAAGGGCCCTTAGTAATTGAAGGAAATGTTAAATTTCAATTAAAATATTAGTGAAAATAAAAGTCATTTTTTTACATTTAAGTTCATGGACCCCCAAAGTCTATTAATGGACCCCAGGTTAAGAACTGATGATCTATAATAACAACACTTTACTTCCTTTTATCAATTGTTTTAAATTTATTTTTCTTCACACAAAATGCCCTTCTCCCCCTGTTACTTTCAGCACTAAATTCCTCAATATGAGTGGGCAGTACCTTAAAGGAGTAGTACCTTACATAGAAAAATACTGTACTTTTTGTCTCCTTTTAAAATTCTGCCTACTTGAAAAAAAGCAAATGCTAGTTTTCTATGGAAGCCAAACACTGTTAATGTGCCTTACTTGCCATGGATTTATTTTTGCCTGGACTTCTTTCATTGCTATTGGGAGGGAGCTCCAAGTGGGACGATTTCACTACTGATGCAACCTGGCATCTCCTTGGATGCTTAGAGTCTTCAGAAGTTGCCAGAAGCATTGAGAGGTGACATAATTAGTCCAGGGTCACCCAGCTAGTGTGGGACAAAGGCAGGACTCAAACCCAGATGTTTAAGAAACAAAAACTATAGCTCTCCCCTCCCCACTATGCCTTAGGCTTCTAATTAGCAGCTTAGGCAGAAAGCCGCCATCGGGAATCTCTCTTAACTCTAACTTTTTGGCTCCCGATTCTCTTCTGTTTATCTTGTATGCTCCCTGTTTGCACCTAGTTGTTTGCCTGTGGTTTTTCCCGTTAGACTGTGACTTCTTTGAGGGCAAGGACTGTCTTTTGCCTTTTTTTTAATCCTCAGAATTTAGCATAGTGCCTGCTTAATAACTATCTGTTGCCTCAATTTATCTTAATATCTGTGGGTGATGAAGAAACTATATATAATATCCATATATATGTATATGTGTGTGTGTATATATATATATATATACATATATATATATATATATACACACATATATATTTGAGAAGCAATCTAGTTTAGTGAATCTCAGAGTCAGGAAAACCAGTGCATCGATAACTTTTAAAAAACGAGAATCTACGTACATATTTTATGACCTTGTAAAAGCCATTTTGTCAGAAACAAAGGTCTCAATTTTTGGCTCGATTTTTATATAATAAAACATTTTTCAAAAAACAAAAGGTGATAGCTTAGCCACAGGTCAAGGTTCCCCTGTGCCCTAGGCAATGCTCTAAGACTATGAATTGCTGAGCACATGTTCTGTGAGCTGGTAGTTGGATTGGTTTTGCACAAAGAGTTGATAACCCCACCCCATCTCTTACTTTTAAGAAAAAAAACTCAACAAATAGGCCTGTTTGAGAGCTTCTGTCCTTTTCACATTGTGTTCAATGAAAATGAATTTAATTTTACAGCCTCTTGGGGGAAAACTTTATTGTCTTGTGTTCAGAATTGAGGGGAGGAGCAGTTAGATGTGCTTGAGTGGGTCCAATATGGCTTTCATTGAGGTTGCTGCAGCATGCAGAGGGTAGGTGTGGGGGAGCCTCCCCTGAGTGCATGGGTGCCCCTGCATTCCCAATCCTTTTTTTCTCACTCATTGTACAGTAACAGGACTGCCTAAATTACCCAAGGTCATCTTCTTTTAAAAATAACCACAGCAACAACAAAACCCATCACTTGGAATTCATTTCTTTTGCTATCAGGACTTTAAATTGTCTTCCATGGAAAGCCGGGGGAGATGGACTCTGAAAATGGAATCTGGCAGCTAGAGAAGTGTGGCTGCACATCCCTTTTTATTCTGCTGAATGAGTTGTGTTACTCTTTAGAAGGTGGTGAGGTGACTAAGAACACTCATGTTGAGACTGAGACATGTTGGGATTGTTATATACAGATATCTGACCAACTGGGTAAAAACGGATGCAACCACATTTGCTGCTGTTATTCTTGAGGGGTGTAGGTACTTGATCAAAGCCAAAGGCCCATCTTTTGGAGGAAAGATTTCTTTGAATATCACTTGAATTTTTGACAGTTATGTGATGGAGAGAGAGATGCCCCTTTCTTCCTAAATGCCTGACGTCTTCTTGAATATGGCAGCTCAAACAAAGTGAGCCTCTAGGTGAGCTTGTGTAAGGGCTCAAGCCCTAGCTTCCTCTTCTGCCTTTTGTTTCTTTTCCTCAGCATAGATGGAAGGCTAGCAGTCCTGAGCTTTGTAAAAGCAGGGACTGTTTTCCCTTTCTTTGAATTCCCATAGTTTAACCCTGTGTGTGGCACATAGTAGGTGCTGACTGAGATACGGATGTTTTCAGCCTGGAAGACTAGTTGCCTTATGAGTTCCAGAAGTTGGGAGTTTCCAGGTTTCTCAGTCAGAGCTTACTGGAAGCAGAGGGAGAGTTTTGTGACTACATCCTTCTTGGAAAAAATGACTCTAAAGAGATGACAAGCCCTATCCTCGATGTAGCAGGCCAGAAGACAGGTACTTGTTTGGACAGTGCAGAGCTGAGGTGAAGGGGAACCATTTAATAGATCTACTAAGTGCTCCATTTCCTTTTTTTTTATTGTTTTTGGCAGGGCAGTTTAGGTTAAATGACTTGCCCAAGGTCACACAGCTAGTATGTGTGTCAAGTGTCTGAGGCTGGATTTGAACTCAGGTCCTCCTGACTCTAGGGCCAGTGCTCTACTCACTTCACCACCTAGCTGCCCCAAGTGCTCCATTTCTTAATGCTTTAATTATTAACTTCCTAGGAAGGCCTAATATGAGTTATAGGTTACTGTATCTTGCTTTAAGTCTTTGTCAGCACACACTTATGAGTCTTTTGTTATTTAAACATTCATTTTGTGTGGAGGAAATAAACAACTGTCCTATGCCTGATCTTTACTGAGCAATTTTCTTTGTCTATTTGGGGGGAAATCATAGATGTGACTGCACTTAAGCTTTAAGTGATTTTTTCCCCCTAGGTCTGGGATAGGACCATAAAGAGACAAATTGTGAAAAAGAGCCCAACTTCCTTTTTTGGGTTTCCTCAAGTTTGAGCTCTGTTATGTATAAGCCCCAAACAAGGAGCCTGTTGGTTGGAAAAGGTGCATCCCCCAATCCTACCTAGGTCTAGTGGGTCTATTGTTATAACAGAATTTCAGAATTGGAAGGGACCTGAGTCACCATAACTCAGGCTGGTCCATATCTAAAAAAGATTCCCCCTACAAAATACCCATCAAGTGGGCATCCCTCTTTTTCCTGAAGACTTTTAATGAGGGGTGATTGACTCTTTCCCAGGGAGGCCTTAACTACTTTGGGATAGCTCTAAGTGTTAGAAAGATTTTCCTGACTTTAGGCTTAAATCTGCCTCTTTGCAACATCAACCCTTTGCTTCTGGCTGTCCTCTCTTCAAGTTTTCTCATCTCCAAATGGTTTTCACAATGCATGAACTCATCACCTTTGACCGTTCTGGTCTCCAGCTTATCAATGATTTTTCTAGAATGTGACTTCTATAACCAAGCATCATATTTCATATAGGGTGGGACCAGGGCAGACCTTCTTATTCCTAGATGCTATGCCCTTTGTTTGTGAGAGCAGGTGGGACTCACTTTACCTTTTTTTTTTTTTTGCTGCTGTATCATACTTTGATTCATTGAATTTGCAGCCTGCTGAGACCCCCAGCTTATTCCCCTACCCCACCCCTGCTTCTCCCAGTGAAGCTGGATTTTGGGGACTTAAGTTTAAAACATTATATTTATCACAATTAAATTTAATCTTATCTGGTTCTGCCCAGTACTCTTGTTTGCAAGCATGTTTTGAGTCCTGACTCCATAAGCAGTGGCTTAGTTTTCCCTCCCAGTTTTGTGGCAATACTTTAAGCTTTTAGAACTGGGTCAGTTTAAAAATCAGTTGCTTTCACAGAGGTGCTTCTGTGGTAGTTACATTTCAGGTTATGTTTTTAAGGCTCTTTGGACTCACAAGGCTGTCTTTGGCTTTGACAAATGACACATGGGCACATGAGCATGTTCATATACACTTATCAATTCATGTGTGAAAGCCCTTTTGGTTTTCCCTAAGTGTGAATCAAGTCTTGTGAGGATTCATGCGAATGGTTTCAAATTCCTTACTGTGGCCCCAAAAAGCCCCAAATGTGGATCAAAATAAAGTCCTATGTATTCAGATTTAGAAATTTAGAACCCTCATAAGTTCCTGAATGAAAGCTTGTCTTCTATGTATGTGAGCTGTCAAGGGGTCCTGGTCTTCTCCTCAACTAGATGTGGCCTGATGAAATGACCACATAGACATTTAATGATCTTCTGATACTCTTAGCTAGCAGGATGGTTTGTAGTCTAACTTACAGACTGTTGCTTTCTCCTAAGCACTCTGCACATGCCCGAAAGAGAAATGTGAACCAAGAAAACCCTACGGCTTCTGATGCACGAGGCAGAAAGACTAAAATGAAAAAAAAATAGGAAAAGAATTTACAGTGTTTGGTCTAGCTTCTCTTCCTTTAGTAGAATTTAGAAGGTGTAAAAAGATACATGTTAGCAATTTAGTCTTTTTTTTTTTGACCAGAAAAAAACATGAAAGGCAGACAAGGAGAAGGAGAAGGGGGAGAGAGGGGGAGAGAGAGAGAAGGGGAGAGAGAAGGAGGAAGAGAGGGAAGGAAGGAGGGGGAGACAAAAGAAGAGAAGAGAAAGGGGGGAGAGAGAAAGAGAGGGAAAGAGAGAGAGAGAGAGAGAGAGAGAGAGAGAGAGAGAGTGAGAGAGAGAGAGAGAGAGAGAGAGAGAGAGAAACTCAAATGATTGATTTCCCATCTCAGGAGTATATCCTGGAAACAGCATCCAGGGAATCAATGCTGGAAATAAGTGGTTTCTTTTCTTTTAAACCGTATCAAGAAAGAAGAACAAAGAGAAAAGGAAGAGATAAAGAAAGATAGAGAAAGAGAAAGAAAAGAGGAAAAAATAACATTAATTTGAGCTGGTCTTCTAAGTCAAAATGGAGAGAGGGGATGTGGAACAACTCTATGTGCCTATGACTCAGAAAAGTCCAAGGAAATTTGATGAGACTGTCTGGGGAAAAAACCCTGCAATATATCTTCTCCTATAGCTCATGTTACCAAATAAGCAACTCTTTAGCTTTTAAGATAATGGAATTATTTCAAAGATCTTAGAGAAGTGAAAGAAATGGCTTCTTTTGATCTTCTCAGAGATTCAAGGGCCACATGAGAGATCATGGTTGTTTTTATGAAAGAGGCCAGAAGAAAGAGCTCAGAATATTTTAGACTTTCTCCTTTTCTCCCCTCCCCTTCCCATTCCCTTTCCTCTTCCCTTTCTCCTTCCCCTTTCCCTTGCCCCCTCCTCCTCCCCTCCCCTCCCCCTCCCTTTCTCTTCCCACTTCCCCTCCTCCTTCCCCTTTCCTTTCCTTTCCTTTCCTAGCTGTGTGATCCTGAAAAAAGATTAAAAACCACCTCTAGGTAATTTACTTGTTTTTTATTCTGGATTTTAAAGCACTGCTGAAGCATTTGGTCCTATCTAATATGAAACTGTTCTACTTCAGCATTGTGTTCAGAAGTGAAATGTGGCCGAGGGCAAGGGAAGAGATCATACATTTAGGAAGCACCTACTGTATGCCAAGTGATGCACTAATAAGCACTTCATATGTACTATCTCATCTGACCCTCGCAAGAACCCTAGGAGGTGGTTACTGTTATTACCCTTACTTTACAGTTTAGGAAACTGAAGCCAACAGAGTTTAAGTGACTTGCTCAGGGTCACACAGCTAGGAAGTGTCTGAAGTAGAATTTGAACTCAGGTCTTCCTGACCTCAGGCTTGGAGCTCTGTCTACTGAGCCACCTAGCCACCTTGGGGAATGTACAAGGAACCTGCCTCTGAAAAATCCTGTCAATTCAGTCATTCAGTGATATGATTAAACTATATCATGTCAAATGAATGAATAAATGAATTAAGTCATCCATCCACAGACATTTATTAAGAGCCTAATGTGTCTAGCCCTCAAGAAACTTGTATTCTAGGAGTAAATAAACTATAGACACAGATAAGTACAAGATATCCTAAAGTCTTGATGCAGCTTTAAGCTTTAGTAGCCTAGAACTCTACCAAGACTTTTGGGATACTCTGTGTCAGATGAAGGAGGTGATCCTAGATGTGACCATATCTAAGTTTTAAGTGGTTTCCCCCAGGTTCATAAGAGGAATATGTGTCTTTGTGTCCACCTGCTCCACATAGTACCTGAGATAAGAGTTGTTCGTCCTTCCTTTTCAAAAGGACCAGTCACATCACAGGGTGATATCTTGACTCATGAGTGAAATGGATGTAAGTGAGCCTGTACTGCACAAAGTCGTCAGCTTCACTCTCCCTTCCAGAGTCGTCAAAGCCCAGTGGCAAGACCGGTGATGGTCTGGGATGCAGTGGATGACGTTGCCATCTTCAGTATCTGACCAGCCTCTAAGCGCTCCACAGTGCTTGCTCCAGCTGAGCTTAAAGAGTGTTTGTGGACTGACTGATAAGGGAGAATAGTCACTTCTAGCTGAAGGATCCAGGGAAGGCATCTTGGAAGATGCAGTCTTTGAGTCACATCTTGAAGGATGGATCAGGTGTGGATGAAGTTAACTGTATTGACAGATTCGTAAAATGGACACAGCTCCAGAAAGACGTTGCCTTTCACCAATAACAGAATTATTTCATCCTGATTAGGTTGGCAGCATGTCAGAGCATATAGGAGGCTGTCTTGGAAGTCAGGAGGACCCGAGTTTTAATCTTGCCTTTGACTGTACTGTGTGATCTTGGGCAGCAAGCCTCTGTTTTCTCATTTGCAAAATGGGAATACTCATCAAGTATCTGCCTCACCAGGTCATGGTGAAACCCCCTCAAGACAGCTTATGTTATAAAGTGTTCTGAAAACTGCCACTTGTCATCCCTCAGATTTATAATTCTTTCCAAAGAGTGAAAGTGTAGAAATGTTCTCATTTGGCATTGGGCTTTCACCCAGGGCACCTTGTTGCCTCCGTGGGAAGAGGTGGGATAGAGGAGATTTGTTTGAAATGTAATGAGGGGCTCAGCATAGAGGCCTGGCCTGTAATGCCACTTTTGGGGAGGTGGAGGCTGCTGGATCACTTGAACTAAGTGGGGCCTACGTTGTTTGAATGTCTTCACTAAGCCTGGCACCAATACGGTGAACCCTTGGGAGTGGAGGGTCACCAGGCTACCTAAGAAGGGACATCCAAGCTCTCCTGCCAATCAGCAATGGGGTGAGAGGTGAGGAGAGCCAGTCTCAAGGCAAAAAGAAATAATATGAGGGCCCAGTCTTGGGAGTATGGGCAGAGGTCTCTGCCTGCTGCCAACCCATCTGGGTGGGAGGGGATTGGGAAGATGACTTCCAGATGTGTACAATGACATGGAATACAGGGGCCTTCTTCTCCTCTTCTGAGCATACATAGGTATACTCCAGCAGTCTCCTGTCAGTGGTAAAGAAAAAATTTTTTGATTGACTGCTAAAACTGGGTGTCCTTCTTTTTTTTTTTTTTTAAAAAAAAAGAAAAACAGGCATTAATCAGACAAATTGGGTCTTTTTTTTCCTGGTGGTGATCAAGGAAAGATCACTGGTGGAGCCTCCTGGTGGAGAGAGGTGACATCAGTGGCCAATTCTTCTCACAGGGGTCCATGTGTGGCCATGGGCATGGTATGACCACTTTTCTGTCTCCTTCCTCCTCTTAGATGAAAGAGTGTTGGTGATAGCTTTGATCTTGTGAGCTTTGAGAAATTGAGCCATGAGAGGTCCAGGAGCTGAAGTCTACCCTAAGTTTGTCTGCAGCCAATATGAATCTTTGTATGTCTTCTAAATTCTATTAAAAGAAGAGAAGCTAGACCAAACATTGTAAACTCCTTTCCTATTTTTTAAAGTCTTTCTGCCTGGAGCATTAGAGAGCACAGCTGTGATCAGAGGCCTGTAAGACCCAGCTGAGGCATGGATCAAGGGCCATTGAGACCCTGTGTCTTACAGCAGGGGGCTTGTCCAGTCCCTATGCTCTATTTAGAAGGAAAGCTGTAGAGTGAATGACTTATAGCTTTCTTCTATGTCAAGTAGATCATCCGGAACGCTTCAAATAAGGCTTGATTGAAACTTTCTGACATCCTTTTTATTTCTTCACTTCATAAGAGCAGTTACATCCCTCTGGCTGAGATGCTGAAGGGGTCTGGGATAACCACAGGCTACACGGCCAGACTTTCTAGCTTCTCTCCAGGGTCACAGCTACTCTAGCAATCTTGGGACACACAGAGTCCATACTGTCCATCACACTGGCTCACTTTCCCTTATTTTGTGCCCCTCCTCCCTGAATCCCCCGCCCATGACATGGATTATGAAGTTGGGTTTGACAGAGTTACTATTATCTGGCTACTTTACTAAAGCTATCAATCATTTCAGAGTCTATGGATTCTCTGGGGTTTTCTAAATGAACCATCATGTGCTCTACAAATAGGGTACGTTTTGTCTCTTCTTTTTCAGGTCTTTCTCAGCCATAGCCACCAAATCAAATGAAATGACAGACAGATGAATTGGCCTTTGGGGCAATGCAGTTGAATGTGTACCCCTAGTGCAGCATTCTCACTAGCTATGGTAGCCAGTCAGTTTGGGACATTTGGGTCTGTGTTTTGTGGGGCAGAGCATCTTCAGTGGATGCTATAAAGTAACAGAAAAGATTTAACTCTTACCTGGCTTTACTGAGATGAATCGTTCATTCAGTGGAATGCTTTGGCTAGTCTAGTTGGGAGCTTTTTGGAATTCAGGTGCTTGTTTAACTCAGTCTCCACTGGGTTAAGATTTTCATTTGATTCTCTTGGTTATTTTCTTTGTGTTTGTGAAATTGAGGCAGCTAGGTGGCCCGGTGAATAGAATGTTGGACATAGAATCTGGAAGACCTGATTTCAAAGTCTTCCGCAGTCACTTGCCAGTTGTGTGACCTTGGGAAAATCACTTAAACCTCTGCCTGCCTCAGTTTTGGATGGTGCAGTGGATGGAGTGCTGGGCTTGGAGTCAGGAAGACACATGTTCAAATCTGGCCTCAGATGGTTACTAGCTGTGTGACCCTGAGCGAGTCACTTAACCCTGTTTGCCTCAATTTCTTCATTTGTAAAATAAGCTAGATACAGAAACAGCAAACCACTCCAGTATCTTTACCAAGAAAACCCCAAATGGGGTCATGAAGAGTTGATACAACCTAAGATGACTGAGCAACAACAAAACCTCTCTCAAGTGAGATAATATTTTATGAAGTGATTTGCAAATCTTAAAGCCCTATATAAACGCTCATTGGTACTTTGGATTTTGGAGCCGATAAGGTTTCATTGCTCTCTAGAATTATTGATGAGGAAACTCCATCTACCAGAGCCCACTGGCACCTCCTTTGTACCTTCTTAGAGATTTGTCTGGGAAAATGTGAACACAAAATGACTTTTCCAATGGGGTGACCTTGGTATTGGAACTCTATGAAAAAATATGAAGATGGCAGAATCACAGAATGTGAGAGTTGGAAGAGATCCCAGTAGCCCTTTAGTCCAATTCATACCAGAAAGAGATAGCTACACAGTCATCTAAGATTTGTATAATGTTCTCAGGGAAAATTGTGCTATGAAATCCCTGTTTGATCTGATTAACGTTGTGAGGTTATGGGCTTAACTCCACCCGAATGCTGGCTTCAGCAGAGGAAGAATGAAGTAAAAACTTAGAGTACATCTCATCTTGAAATGCCCTATTTCACTGAATATAGTGTTTTGATTCTTGATGACTTTATGATATTAGCATTCACATCAGATCTTCCTATGAAGCTTTAGGAAATATCCTCCCAGCCCTTCCCCACCCCCGCCCAATTTCTTAAAGATTATAGGGTTTCTTAAGACTTTGGCAATGATTCCTAGATTATGCTGTTTTTCTTCTATGTGGCCTTGATTTCTTACTAGGAGCAAACAAGTCTATCTCCTCCTTAGTTTTTGTCCATTAGTTATAATCCATTTCCCGATGTGATGCTGTTAGCTCATTTGGTACTTTCATATATTTCTCACAAAAGGCAGCTGACTTTTGATGTTTTTCTACTTATGTCTCATCAAAGGTTTTGGGGCATCTGTGCCACACGGCTCTCTACAAAACCACCTGCAAAACATTCACAGTCTGAAAGAGATCTCCTGACAAGGGCCTCGGTGGCACTGATTTACAGGTCTCTGAATGTAGTTAAATTGAAAACAGCCTGATTTCAAAGGCAGTGGGTGCCATTAATCCCTGAAGACTCTCAAAAGAGACAAGCAGCCCAAAAAATATGCTGGGGGAGGGGAGATAAGTTGTAAGGCTGTGATACAAATCTGGTGAATAATCTGGTGAATTTCAAGCGTGCACGACAGTCCCTCGGAATCATTCTAGAATAACCTTGTTTCATGGCAGCAGTACCTTACCATGTTCCCCAGAGTGAAATAGACACACACTGGGTCTCCTTGACCCAGGGAGAACTGGCCTGATTGGAAGATTTGGTGGTTCGATTTCATGTGGAAGGAGATCTGGATTTGGAATAATTTCTCTGGGCCTCAGTTTCTTCATCTGTAAAATCAGAATGTTGAACTGTTAGATGGCTTCTGAAGTTCCTTCCATTTCTGAATGTATGATTCTAAGTAATTTCCCCATTGTTTCCCAAGGTTCCTTCCAGCTCTAAATTTGTGATTCTCTGATACTCAGACAGCAGGAAGTCTTATGGGCTGATATCTTGTCACTGAAGAAGCCATGTAGATTGGCCATGGAAAATTAGACCCACCCACCCACTGGCAGGTCTACAGTCATATAGAGCCAGTCTGGGATTATGAGGTTTGGGGTTAGGTCTGGCTTTTTCAAATTTGGGAAGATTATGTCAAGAATTATTAAAACTGAAGAAAAATCTGATGTGGTAATGCTTAGCCTAGAACCTTGACAGTGACTGACAGCATTTTCAAAGAAATGCATAATAGCTATGAAAGCTAGCATTTCCATAGCACAGGTACTGCCAGGCACTGTGCTAAGTGCTTTACAAATGTCATATCATTTGATCTTCCCAACAGCCCTGTGAGGCAGGGTGCAATTACCATTCCCACTTTATAGTTGAGGAAACTGAGGTTAAGTGACTTGGCCAAAGTTACATAGTTTATAAATGTCTGAGGCTGGATTTGAACTCAGGTCTTCAAGACTCCAGGCCTAGAGCTCTGTCCCCTTGTTTTTAAATGGTAGATACCGCAACAGGCTTTATTTATACCTGTGGTTATCCATTGTGGTGCTCTGTTGATATGACACCAGCACTAGACAACTCCATTGTGCAAAGCGGGCTTAGAGAAGATATTTTTACTTGGATTTTTGTCCTGGTGATTGCAAGAGTAAAACTGCCTTGGGAAGTGGTGAGTTCTCCATCACTGGGGGTTTTCTAGCAGAGCCCAGAGGACCATTCACTGGGGATTCTTTAGAAGGGATTCTCGCTAATGCACATGTCCTTTCCTTTCTATTAATAAGCTGAAAACATAAACATAGAAAGTGACCTGGACTTTCAGCCACAGTAATCCTATTGTGTGATTTCATTTAAGCATTCCTGGAAAAGTATACATCGTGGGGTATATTTTTGAAAGTGTTGTGTCAAAACAATGTATCCTTAAAAGAATGAGGCTTCAACAAATAGACCATGGTAGCCCTGGACCATCATCACAGATAGAACTGTGGTCCCCAATTGCCTGGGTATGCCATTGGTCCACCAAAAGTTAAGAATGCCTTCCCCACCCCCACATAGTCACTGATGATGATGATGATGATGATGATGATGATGATGATGATGATTTCGATACCACCCGGACGATGAGGCGAGATGCTCAGCTGAGAAGATGGCAGGGGAGAGGAAACCAGGGGAAGTTAGGGAGGGCTAAAAACAGTTTGAGAACTCCTCTGTAGGAAATGGGATAATCAAGAGAAGTTTAAAAGGATTTCCTGGCTGTAGTAAAGACCCAGTGGAGATTATGTAGCATAAGTTGATAGGGGCTGTAGTCAGAATGATTTTCTCCATCTTCATTCATTGGCATGTGAGTAAGAGTGAGGGCAGTAGACTGGAGTAATCCAATGCTGGGACTTGGCAGGGCAAGGTTGGCAATAGGATGATAGAGCAAAGGACTTGAGAGAAGAGAACAGTGTAGAGTTATGCTAGCATAGTAGAGGTCAAGATGGAGGCGGGAGGAGAGTATAGCCAGTTGAGGGGTTATAGCTTGGGAAGGAACTGAGTGAGTGGGGGATTAGAGGTAACAGGACAAAAAACACATTGCAAGAGGTAGGAGAGGGAGAAGTGGAATGACAACAGATTGATCAGATAAGAGAGTGGGAGAATTTGAATGAGGGGTCTCTGTTCAGAACACCTGATTTCAAGACCAAACTTTCCCTTTCTCTCTTCTGGAGAGCAAAATAAACACTGACCATAGTGAGTACAATAGAATTAAACTGATCAGAAGATTTTCTGGATCCCATTTGCTGCAACTCATGGAAATGGCCACATTATAGTCAGAGGCTGGTGTTTCAGGCTTTCTATGAAAAAAAGTCAGCCACTGCTCTCTCAAGTGGTCATCACAATAGCTGTTTCAGTAGATAATAGTGAAGAAATATGACCCACACCATGGTCAAACCATTGGGCATTGAACACTTGACTTTAAAAACATGCACCCATAGCTCCTGGGAACATGATGAGAGTAAATGTGGGTGAACAGCCAAAGGAACTGGAATTAGGCTGATTCTTAATACCCTTACAAACTCTCTCTCTCTCTCTCTCTCTCTCTCTCTCTCTCTCTCTCTCTCTCTCTCTCTCATATAAGAACCTCCCCAAAATAGAGCCATTTGCTCTCAACATAGTCTTGTGAAAGCTTTTGGGAACAGTTCACTACTTTATAAGTTTAGAGATGGAATGCACCCTATAGATCTTCTAATTAAACATCCTCGTTTTATTTTTTTCAAATTAAAATGTGTTATTGATGCTTTTTATGTTGCTAGTGTTTCCCAGTACTGCTACAGAACTCTACTTTTCAATAAAGAAAGATTGTCACAAAGAAGTCCAGGTCACCAAAACAGACACCTTAGCTGCATCTGGCAATTTTTAACCCACCTTTTTTCAAGTAAATGGAGAGAGGAATGTGTTGTTAGGGCAGGGACTGTTTCCTTTTTGTTTTTGGATTTCCAGTGTCTACCATATAGAAAATGCCTAATCAATGCTTAGTGATTGATTGATTTGCACTCCTCTGGAGTGAAGGTTGGTCAATGCATTGATCTGAGCTTTGATGTCTCTTATTGTTGTTTTTATTTGTATCGTTGTAGCCCTTGTATATTGTTCTCTTGATTCTGCTTACTTCAGCTCATACAAGTCTTCCATTTCGCTGAATTCTTCTTATTTTCCATTCCTTAAATTACAATGATATTCCATTGCATTTATGTACCTCAGGTTTTTTTTTTCAGACATTTCCCATATTGAAGAGCACCCACCTTGCTTCCAGTTGTGGTTTTTTTCTGCTACCAAAAAATATACAGCTACAAATATTTGGTTTTGGTTTGGTCCTGGCAACATAATGTGTCTGTTTCCTGAGGACCAAATTTACTGAGAATAGAGACTGTAGGCTGGCTATTTGGCGATATATTCCCTTGGCCTCAGAAAACCAAACAAACCAATAAACAAAGATGCCTTCAGCCCTATTTGGCACCTTTCACTTCTAAAGTGATGGTATCAACATAAAATAAAAGGGGACTGAGCATGCTAAGAATCTGAGATGTTAGAATTTTTGTAAATATGAACTTAGCTGCCTAATTACCAGTGAATGAACATACTCCTTGAGGAAAGGATTCTTCATAGTCTTAACTTTCTCATTGTAAACAAAACCAGAAAAGAGAAGGAAGTTGCAGTTAAAAGGAGGAATTCTCCCAGGTCCTTTTTGGTGAGAACAAGCAGGGAGGTGGAAGTATGGGAAAGGGATCAATAGAGTTCTGTGACCAGCTTTATGAACAAGGGACAGGACCCTCCAGCTTCAAGTGCTGATAGCTCCCAGAACCCCTGATCCTGTTAGAGCTAGTGGCTACTTGGAAGTCCCAGCTGGAAAGCCCTGATGAATGGCGTGGTCAGGAAGCTCTTCTTCCCTTCTGGGCTGAGATTTTGAAGCGCAAGAAAACATCTCATCTTTGCGTCAGATACCTCTGGGCTCATGTGGACCTCATAAGGCTCATGTGGACCTCATAAGCCTCATCCAGACCTCATAAGACACTTCTTCATCTCTCCGTTCCCACTTCTCTCTCTTTCCCACTCCCTTTCACCTTTTCTTCTCTTCCCTCCTTTTTCCTTCTCCCCCACTTCCTTCTTCCTCTCCCTCTCTCTCCCTCCTTTCCTCTGTCTCTGTCTCTGTCTATCTCTCTGTCTTACCAGATCACGGCCAAACAACCCCATCTCATGTCTTTAATACACCAACATCCTCTTCAAGCTACATATATAATAACCAAGTTGAATCTGTATTAATGGCCCTAGGATTTATATAAACATTTTAGATAGCTTGGATATGAAAATGAAATTATTATAGAAATGGAAACTCTTCTCCCTCTCCTCTCTGCCAGATACTTATTTAAAGCTCAGGAGGGCAACTGAGAAAGCAGGAAGTTAGGGGCAAGGCTGCCATCAGCCAAGAACGTGCATCTCCCTGTGTGGACAGAGAGGGAAGGATCAGGAAGGAATTGTTAGTTGGGGTGGCCTCTCGCTGTCCCAGGAACCACAGGTCATGGTCTCTGCTTCTGCTGGCTCTTGCCTGGCTGAATAATGCAAGCCTAGTCCTGTCTTCATATCAAAGTCTGAATGGCTCCCTTGTTTCCCTGATCTTGGACTTCATTCTGCCCATGCCAGTGCTGGCCTTTATCAGTTCTGCTTAGCTTCTCCTCCAGCCACTTGAGATGGCTTTTTCTGCAGGCATGTGCCATGGCTTCTCAATCAGCTGCAGCAAAGTATTTTGTCTTTACCAGAAATACAACCAAGAGCGAGGACAAGACCCTTGGAACTTGGGAAATCCTGGGCCAATCCACTGAGCAGCAGTCTGGCACCTAGCTTTCCCAGGGTTTCCATGGCAATGTGTTGGTGGGCAGGGCCAAACACAAGTTACTTTCATAGAAATCCCATGAGGTAGTTCCTAGTAACTGAAGTTCAGAGAGGCTGTGTGACTTTTCCAGGGTCACACAGCTCATAAGCGTCAGAGGCAAGACTCAAACCTAGGCCTTCCTGACTCCCAAGTGTATTGATTTGTCCATGCTATGACATTGTCTCTGAATCAACACACTGAATATTTGTCAGGAAACTTTTCCCTACCAAATTTCAATTTGTTGGTCAATGGTCAAGAATTTCACATTTAGAATTCCAAGAGCAAAACCCATGTTTTAGCCAGTCAACAAATGGGGGGATTCTCAGCCCCATATGAGACTTTCCTACCACTTTGCCAGGCTACAGATGGACAAGGAAGGCCCCCACAAAGGGCCAAAGGGCATTTAGTGTTTCTTTCTATTTTACCAGGGGAGGAGGTCTGAAATGGAGGATGAGGGGAGCCTTTGAAACTCCAAATCCTGGCTTCGATGCCTCCATCTCCATGTCCACCAGGTGTCACCACACGACTTCATAATGAACAGGTGACCTCTAACCAGAATGGGAAGTCTTGAGGAAGACTTGTATTTAAGTTACTGGCAAATTCCTTGTAATTGACTTATCGAATAACACTTATCCCTGAAATGTAAAACCTCACAATGTCTGACACAGGAACAAGAACTTCATTCATTCAATTCATTCATGCATTCGCTCTTCATTCATCCTTCCACTCTTTCATTCTCTTAAGACTGTCTAGCACCTTGCCTAGAGTCAGGAAGACCTGAGTTCAAAATCTGCCTCAGATGCTTACTACCTGGGTGACCCTGGGCAAGTCACTTAACCTCTGCCTCAGTTTCCTCATCTGCAAAGTGAGAATAAAGATGGCACTTACCTCCCAGGGCTCATGTAAGGATAAAATTAGATCATATTTGTAAAGCCTTTTGAAAATCTTAAAGCCATATATAAATGATAACTGTTATTATCCAGCCTGAGACCCCCAGCAAAGTGCTTCATGACCCTTGCTCTGCTTGGAGAAGCTTGGCTGGATGAAATAAAATGATGGCCCTGTCAAGCTGAGTGGATCTCATTCATTTCTACAGGGTATTAAAGCCCTTTGTTAGGAGACTGGATTACCCCTCGATCCCTTTATCACTAGAACTAAGCCTCTGCTGCTGCCAGGGATTAGGCAGGGGCCCTTTTCAAGTGCAGATGCCTTTTGGGAGCTTTGGTTCCCCTACATCTTCCTTCACAGCTGCTCTTCTGGCAAAGCTGAGATAAGAAGATGAGAGTGATAAGCTGGGAAGCCGCCTGGTGATCTTTGGAGCTTCCCCTAGCTCATGTGCCCAACCCAACCAGCAGGCATCGCTCAAGGTCCTTTCCTTTCCTCTTCATGACAAACCTCTGGCTAGAGGCTAGCTTATCAACAGGGCCAGGAGCTTCTGGAATTCAGGGGTGCTCGGGGGAAGGCTGAGCACAGCTAATTTAGCTGCCCAGTAGGGCCAGATCCAACTCTAATGAGGAATGGCTTTAGCCAGCCTGAACCTTTCCATCTTGGAGATAGATCTCCCTCCTGGCTGCCCATCTGGCTTCCCATCGGCCATAATTTAACCTGAAGCTGGAATTCACTGACTGGTTGCTCCTCAGTCTGTTTCCCGTGAAGACAAAGTGGCCTTGGGTACCTTGTGGCTGCTTTTTCATCCAAATTTGAATTTTTCTTTAAGTGTTACTAAATTAATTTTACTTGCCTAGGTCGGCAGCAGATCCAGAATGCTTGATGCTAACAGGATGTGTCCCTGAGGATCAAAGCATGTTATAATAACACTCATGTTTCTGCTCTAATCGGGTGGATGGGGTGTACCCAACACATCCTAATGCCCTAGCAGCTTTCTAACTGTGCTGGGTGGGACCACTAGTGATCTCGTACAACCAGAGGTAGTGGCAGCTTGGCCACCTTCTGGGGACTCCCTGGTACTTCAGCAGATCCTCCCTATGGTCCTGCTCCTTTCTTCCACTTTCCCACTCACCTCCCTCTGTGGCTTCCTAAGACTGATATGGAAAGAAAAAGGGAGCACGTGGAACAACTTGATCTTTCTTCTCTTTTGGCCTCTCTCCATGGTGCTCCCTCTGTTGCTCCAGCAGCAGAGCTCAGTTCTTGCTGGGGTCCACACAGCCATTTGCCCTCTTCCTTCCCATCCCCAGAAGGCCCATGCCCACCCCAGGGAAAAATCAAGGAGAAACACATTCCCCCTTTGACTCCTGTGGCCATTGGGTTTTATCTGGTTGGTGCTGGAAAAGAATGATTTCCTTTAAAAACAAACTAAAATTTTAAATTTTAAAAGGAAAGAGACAGCTTGGAAAGACTGTTCTATATTTTAGGATAAGGGGAAGGGTTTGATGAATAGAGTCCATTGAAGAATTTGTATTAAGCAAATTTTTATTGTTAATTAAAAACAAATTTAGTGAAGTTTTGGTTTCTTCCCTTTTGATGAATAAAAACAATGTGACTTATAATTAAGTATTTAATAAATGTTCACCTTCAAAAGAATTCTCCAAGTGCATACCATAATGAAAGGTGCTGCACACACATATGCTAGTCCACTCACTCCAGCCATTGGACACTGGTTAAGCATGTATTATGTGCTAGGCAGGGCGGCGAAGTGGTTCAGCGGATAGAGCACCTGGACTGAGTCAGGAAGAGCTGAAATAGGAAGATCTGAATTCAAATTTGACTTCAGACACTTAATAGCTGTGTGGCCATGGGCAAGTCACTTATCCCCTATTTGTCTCAATTCCTCATCTGTAAAATGGGGACACATTGGGCAAAGAAGTGGCAAAACATTTCAGTATCTTTGCCAAGAAAACCCTATGGACATCGTCTATGGGGTCACGTAGAATCAGACCCCAACAACATGTACTGGGTACTGCGTGAGCTGAGAAGGGACTGGGAAGACCCAATTTTTAAAAAAATTGGAAAAAAAAAACATCACAGAAGTGGAGGCCTGTGGCTGTGGAGTGTTGCATACGTTATCACAGATGGCTCACGTGACAATTTTATTGAGCTACTTTTTTCTTCTCCCTTTTTGAAAACTTGTTGAAAAATCTGGTTTCCTGCTTTCTCTTCATTATTTCCTATTTATGCTGCAAACAGCTTGTTTTATGTATATTGGTTTGCATGTGGTCTCTCCATTAGATAGTGTGTCCCTTGAGGGAAGGGTCTGTCTTTTGTGTCTCTTTGTATTTCCAGCACAGTACCTGGCACATGCTAAATGGTATTTAATAAATGTTGATTGATTGATATATTCAGAAATGAATGTGATAGGAAAGCAAAATATTTTAATAAACAAAATATAATTAATAATAAAATAAGATGACAAACAAGATTACAATAAAAATAAGATTACAACAAGAAGAAAAATAAAGGAAACAGTTCCCGCCCTCAGGGAGCTTACCTTCTCCTGGAAAGGGATATAAGACAGATATACAAAGAAGTAGCAAAGAAGTAGCAACGAAGTAGATGCAAACTAATCTGCAATCATTCAGTGTTCAAAGCCATTTTGGGGATGGACCCAGGCCAGCCAGACTTTCATTCCCCTCCATGTAGAGCTTTGGATTTCGATGCTGTTCTCTTCCCATTCCTCTTTTATGAGTTGCCTTCCTCCACTAGAATATAAGCTCCTTGAGGGCAGGGACTATCTTTTTTTTTGTTTCTATTTATAGTACAGTGCCTGGCATGAGATAAGTGGTTAATGAATTCTTCTTGTCTCATTTGTCTTCTAGAGGAAGAGAGCCAAGCCCTAATAATTGAGAAGGTCAGGAAAGGCCTCAGTTAGGAGGTAAGGCCTGAGCTGGGCTTTGAAGGAAGTGAGAGATTCTGAGGTGAAGCTGAGGACAAATGACATTCCAGGCATGCAAAGGGGCAGAGGTGGGAGATCCAAGGTTATGAAAAGGGGAAAACCAATAGGTTAATTTTACTTAAATAGCCCGTCATGATGAACGGCCATACTTGGAACCAGGAGACCCAGATTCGTGAAGGTCATTGACATTTGGGATTGGTATGACTATTCCTGTTGGATCATCTTTCTCAGCTTCCTGTTTCTTCATCATAGAAATGCAGGTTCTTTGACTTGTTTTGCTTATCACAAATTCTAACTGGCCTTTTTATTGTGTGTATGTGTCCAGATTTGTGATTTCAATATGTGGGGAGCTTCCAGTGAGGAAACCTCCTTCACCAATTCAACTTAAATAAGCTGTCTGGGTATTAACTAACTTGTCCAAGGTTACATAGCCAACAATATGAAATGACAGAAATGCTATTATCATTTGAATCAAGTGCATGTATGAAGCTGGCCTGCACTTAACTTAAAGATTTTGTTGTCCCAGATAGAGGAGAAAAGTGTAAAGTAGGAGTGAATCTAAGAATCAATCAACAAACATCGATGAAGCATCTATTTAACAAGCACTGTGCTAAACCCTTAGAGCAGCTAGGTAGCCTTAGTGCCTAGAGCACTGAGCCTGGAGGTAGGAAGACTCATTTTCCTGAGTTTAAATCTGGCTTCAGACTCACAAGCTGTGTGGCCCTGGGCAAGTCACTTCACCCTGTTTGCCTCGTTTCCTCAGTAAAATGAGCTGGAGAAGGCTGAGCGAGTCGGTGACTTGGATGAGGCCACACAGCCGGTCAGTGGCTGAGTTGCACCCAGTGTCCAAGTCCCTGGATTCCCAGTGAAATTCTTTAATTCCCTGGGGTGCATAATTAGGAAATGATACTGAGAAGTAGCAAATTCCTAACTGCAAAAGTAGTGAAAACAGGGGAACTTTGTGTTTATGTTGACTCAGACATAGAATGTAACTGGATACCTAGAAGACAGTCAATAGTCAATAAGAATGCCCCATAGGACAAAGAAGTCAAGCCCCCATCCAGGTGAAGAGCCATTTTGGGAGATGACTAACTAGGCCTGGATCTGGCTGCTTGAGGCCTCCTGGACTCCACTTGGGGAGAAACAGAAAGGCCTTCTGTGTGCAGATTGGCTCGGGCCTGGCGCGTTGTATAAAGTGTGCAGTTGGATGCTTTGAGCCTTCTTAGGCTGGGTCCCAATGAGATGGAAATGAAGAGTGTGTTGGACCCATTTCCTGCCTGATCTCACTCTCCTCTAAACAAACATTTCCATATCTTTTGTCCAAGCCATACACAGCGAACCTGTTGCCCCTAATTGCAAAATGACCTACTTTGTTCTGTGTTAGTGACAACAAACGTCACTGGAATGGGGGAATGGGAACAATTACATGGTGAATTCTGGCCTAAACTCCTGCACTTTTATCTGAAAGGTATTGATGTTTGGGAGGCAGTGAGGCATAGAGAATGAGTGCTGGACCTGAAAACGGAGATTTGGCTTCTAATCCCACCTTTGATACTAGCTGTGTGAGCTTGGGCAGGAGGATAGGCAGTGTGGTGCAGGTGGTAGGGTACTGAGCACCCATCAGAATCCTAGACAGCAGGGATTCTCTTTTACCTTTCTTTATATCCCCAGGGCTTAGCACAGTCCTTGGCCCATACTAGCTGCTTAATAAATGTTTACTGACTGGTAGCACCTACTAGCTGTGTGATCTTGGGGCAAGTGGCCTGACCTTTCTGAGCCTCAGTTTATCTGTAAGTAAGGGGTTTGGATTTGGTCCCATGAGAACATGAATACAAAGGGGCTTGCACTCTTTAAAAGACTACCTCAGTTGTTATCATTATGGTTACCATAGTCATCATTTGCAAGCTGTTCCTTTATAGCCGTGTTGGAGGAAGAGGAAGGAAGGCAGAGGTCCAGGGATTGGGGCAGATGAGAAGGTGGCAGAAGATGACAGAAAAAGCCTGCAACTAGATCTATTTTGCATGTTCCTTTGTCAAAGAGAATGTTCTTGAGAAGGGGAAAGACAAAGTAAAAATGATCCACAGGGGAACTGACGCCTGAGATAAGTGAGATTACATGAGAGCCCTTAGCTGCCTTCGAAGGGTTCAAATCACTAGACCTGGTGCACTGCAGGGCATTGTGGATCCCATCGCTGAGACATGGTACATGGTCTTTGAGGAACTGGGGCAAAGAGGAGAGGGAAGATACAGGACTAGTATGTGACAACCTTTTTTTTTTCCCCAAAGGACTGCATGAAGGCATTGATGGCATATTAATCAGATTTGTGAGTGATGTGAAGGAGGAAGGTATAGCTAATATGTGTGAAGCAGAAAGCAAAATGATTACTGATAATGGTCAGAATCTAGAGTGCCAAACAGAACAAGATGAAATTTATCAGGGATGAATGTAAAATATTACGTCTGGATTAAAAAAATCACTTGTACAAGATGGAAGAGACATGGTGTAGCAACAATCTGCCAGCAGTTACTGTGGCTGTGTAAAACCAACAACAACCATCACACAGAAGGCCACTAACACAGGTTCTTTTGATCTGCTTTACTAAGGAAAGTAACTTTAAGGGGTTAACAATCTCACTTTAATCTAACATACAAATATCATTCACTTAGTTCAGGAGGAAAAGCAAGTATCCTGAACTTCAGAGCAAATACAAACAAATTACAAACATACACAATGTAAACAGACCAAATCACAATTCATAGTTACCAGGAAAGCATCAACATCTGGGTTTACAAGCTAGGGGCTCTTAAAATGGCTGCCCAGAGTCCCACGCTGCTCTTCCAGTGACTGAGAGCCCCAAGAGAGAATGCCAATATGTATCTTGTTCAGGGTCAAAGGGTGTCGCAATGTGTGACTCAAACCCATGTGACCTAAAAGCCTCTGGCATCACAGACATGTCACTCAAACCCATGCAAACAAGGCTTTTCCTTGAGGCAAGGAGGTCATCAAAGACTCCTAATTTAATCAAAGAAACAAAGGCTGGACTCATGAAGGGCTCTTAATTAAATAAGTGCTAAAAGAGAAAACAGTAAAAAAAATCCCACCTTAATATTACACATGGATAGACAAGAGTTCACATGAAAAAAAAACCAGTTATTGGGTGATGAGAAAAGTCATGTCCTATGGGGCATGACTAAACCAGCAAGGCAGTCCTGGGGCTGATCATTCTAGCAGCAGGCTAATTGAGTTGTGGTCAAGGGGATTGACCTTGATTGAGTGTCTCCCTTCTCCTGTTGACCAAATGATGACCTTGTGAACTTCCAAAGGTTGGAAGAGCTGGAGTGCCCATTGTGGATAACTATGTCCATAAGAACTGGCAATGGTATCTCTGAAATAGCAACGTTTGAAGATAGTATCTACATTGAAAGGAAGGAAAGAAGCATCTAGAAAGTATGTGAGTCTGGATTTGAGCTTAGGTTTTCCTGACCCCATGCCCCACATTTTCTATCCACCAGCTGCCTCTGTAATGAGAACAGGAGTAAGTCAGAGGAGGTGTTACAGAAGATTAGCACTTAATACAAAAATACAATTTTTTTCTCCTTCCCTCTCCTCCCCCTTCCCCAAGACAACAAACAATCTGATATAGGTTATACATTGTATTCTTTCTTAAGGAGAAATAAGAATGGTATTCAATTTATATTGTTAGCTTGAGTGTTTCCGTGGAATCTGAAGACCTTTTTACTACATCTATAGATATAGTAGGCATATATATATATATATATATATATATAAATATAGGCAAAAACTATATTTTAATCTCCCCAGGGTTGACCCTGGGTTGGGAAAAAATGAGTCAAATTCTGAGTTTTCAATCAAGGGAAAACCTTGAGTGAGGGCGTGATCCAAAAAGTGATTTGTAGAAAGTTACCTGGAATGGATCCAATCTATTTATATCCAGGATTGAGAAGTCTTCCACATGTTATATATGCTTTAGGACCAAATATATTTACTCTCATTTTCTCCCAGCATGAGTGTTGAGAACGAGGAGAGGCTTACCAGTCATACCACAGGTCATACCACTGCCTTGGATAATGCTTCATCTATCATATTTTACTATAGTGTCACTTACTGATGTAATAAACTGGCTTGAAAACCATAAAGGGCTTATGGCAGGGTGGGCAAGAACGAGCTAGAGTTCTTGCCCACTATAACTGTGCATCCATTTTTTTTTTGGTCTAGGTTTTCCCAAGAAGACAAAGAATCTGCTTTTTGCCAAGAACACTGACTTCTTTCTGTATAGCGTCCCTCCCACAAGTCAGACAAAGTCTCAGACAATGGAGAAAAATCCCAAGCACTGTAGCTAATTTCCTACCTTCTTCCAAGAGACCATAGATCTATTTTCTTTCTAGTCTCGTAGGGGAGAACTTTTATTCAAACAGTGCTGACGAGCATTATGTCCCCATGTGCATGGTACTGTTCTAGGCTCTTTGGGGATTACAAGGAAGACATGATCTCTGATTTAATCTGAGCTTACAGGGGAAATAAAAATATAGCAGTGAAGTAGAAGGCAGACCATTTAAGCTCAGAGGGAAGACTACTTCCAGCTCACAAAGGAAAGGCTGGAACCAAATTGCAAATGGTTGAGGGTGACTAGGTGTGTGTGTGTGTGTGTGTGTGTGTGTGTGTGTGTGTGTGTGTGTGTGTAAATGGGGGCAGTCAATGTGGTCTAATTTTTGAAGTTTGTATGTGAAATGAGGGAGAGAAAGAATACTCAAAGCCAATTGGGGTAGCTGGATCTTGCAGAATGTGATTTTTGTCAGTGTGGCTATTCACATTGTAGTAAAGTGGGTAGATGCTGAACCTGGAGTCAAAAAAGACTTTGATTAAAATTCCATCTCTCACATTTACTAGTTGTGTCACCACAAGCAACCCACTTAATCTCTCTGAGAATCACTCTCCTTTTCTATAAAATGGGCTCAGTCACATCTGCTGTCATCAGGATGTTAGGTTCTCAGGAGTTATTGTATAAGTGGCAACTCCTCTTTGATTCAGAGCTGCCATAGCTAAAAACTCGCCATCCTTCTAGACTGATTTCCAGATAACAGAAGTTCAATTGGTTACTGAAATGAATAAAGGAAATTAAAAAAAAAATTGTGCATATGTGTGCATGCGTGTGCGTGTGTGTGTGTGTGTGTGTGTGTGTGTGTTGGGAAAGGGAAATGTTTGTAGTCAATGGAAAGAGAGAGCAAGAAGGTGGTGATAATTAAAGGCATAAAGTTCTAGAGATGACAAAAGGGAATCTAGCCCACACATTGTGAATCACCCTTTGAAAACAGGAGGGGCACATCTTCCCCCAAGATAAGAGGGAAGGAGGAAAGTTCAGGTGAACACACAGAAGGATGATGAGGAAGGCTGAAGCAATAGAAGAGTGTTTATCATGGAAGATAGCGCCCAGGGCCATGTTTTTTTGAAATGACCTTCAAGCAATGAGTTTGGAAATATGGAACATTTTAATCTTATCTATCAGGGGAAAAATAGGATTTTCTGGCTCAATTTCTGAGGCTTCCATTAGCCTAACTGCCATCAGGGACAATGCTGAGTCAGGAACTTGAATTATCTTCTTCCTTGTTGGGTTTTTGCCTACACAACACAAAGGCATGATGACTCCCATGCCTTTAGTAACTCAAGAAAATGGCTCATGAAGGGGAGATACACATACAATTATAAAAACACTTATACACATGCATTCCATATTACCCCAGGATCAAATATAAATGACTTAGTTTGACATGAAAAGATCTTCACAATCTGGTTCCTTCCTCTTTCTCCCATCTTCTTCCACATTCATCTCATATATGCACTCTATGGTCCAATCTTAGTGTGTTATGCTGCACCACAGTATCCCATTTCCCATCTCTGCACTCTTACCCTGTCTATCTGCCATGCCTGGAACACTTTCTCTCCCTGCTCCAGCTTTGGGCTACTGGTGGGGCACCAAATGGAGGCTTTGGCTTGCTTACCTTGGAAGAGCACTGCTCATTGGGAAGCCCCAGGCCCAATGCAGTGGAGAGAGCCTGGGGTTGCTTGGTGTTAGGAGACCTGAGGCTTTTCTGGGTCTCAGTGTCTTCAGTTACAAAGAGGTGCAGTGGGAATAGGAAGGTCCCTGTCAACTCTAAATCTGTGATGGGCAGATCTGTTTGGTTTTGTCTCTTGCCCTCCTTGCTATGCCCCTTCAGCAATTAAGTACCTATAGCCTCATAGTTTTAGGTATTAGGCAGGTTGGTTGGTTATAGCTTAGCAATCAAAAATGGTTTATTAAGTACCTACTATGTGTCTGGAACTGTGCTAAGATGCTGGGGGGTATAAAGATAGTCTTTATACTCTAGGAGCTCATATCCTATGGGGAAAATAACATGTGTACCCAGAAATTAATACAAAATGTAAAGTAAGTTCAAGGTAGTTAGGAGAGGAGGGGCTAGTCACCCCAGCAGCTGTGGTGGTGGGGAAGGGAAGGAAGCTAGAAAGACCACATTTGGGGTTTTCTTGGCACTACTAGAGTGGTTTGCCATTTTCCTCTTCAGCTCATTTTTCAGATGGGGAAACTGAGGGAAACGAAGGCAAACAGGATTAAGAGACTAGCCCAGGATCACACAATTAGTAAGCATCTGAAGCCAGATTTGAACTCACGAAGATGAGTCCTTCCCCACTCCAGGTCTGGTGCTCTATCCACTGCACCACCCAGCTGTACATGTTGTTTCTATTTAGAATGCAAGCTTCTTGAGATCAGGGACTTGAGGACATTTTTGTCTTTGGATTTCTAACAGCTCAGTAGTATCTGGTGTGAGCTTACTAAATGCTTATTCATTGATTGATGGGTTACATGAAGCCATGTGGCAAAGTGGATGCTGGCAAGTCAAATCAACATTTTGTATTAATTTCTGAAGTCTATAGAGGAGGGGTGTATGTTTACATTCTGACTAAACCTAACCAGCTGTGTGACCATGGACAAGTCTCCTGATCTCTCAGTGCCCAGGGATGGGGGTAGTGGGGAGTGGAACCTGGAGAAACCTTCTGACTCCTGTGGCAGAAGTTTCATAGCTGGACTTCCTCCACACCAATGAAATCCAGGTCTGGACCAAAGTCCTGCCCACCCACCAACAACCAAAGCCCCAGGCATTTGGAGAAAAAAAAAACTGCATTCTGTAGGGATGATAAGCACAGAAGGTTTTGTCACTGAAGGAAAAACTCATCTCCTTGAACATGACAGTTCTGGCTCCACTCAAGGATTTTGGTCTTTTAACCATGACGACAGCATTGGTGTGATAGAACATCAAGCCATCTGCTGCTGCCTAGGCCCCCGACTTCTGCTGGGGACATCGCCTGGCTGTTTGTGATTGAAGCTCCGAGGGAACAGGAGTTGTGACTTTTCTATTTGGGGTTGAGTCGTCTAGCACTCCATGTGTAATTAACCCAAGTTCTCTTCTTCTTCAAAATCATTTCCAGCACTGCTTCGGCATATGGAGTCTAATGGGCTATTACATCCATTTCATTATCCAGTTAGTAACTTTATAGGGGAGCTATTCCAAACTTATCCACAGGGGTTCAAGGCCTACCACCAGCTGCCTTCTGTCCCCATCATCCCCCTGTAGATTTTCTTCTTTAGCTGAATCAACCCACTACCTCTGCACATGAAGAGGTTCTGAACCTCTTTTGTGTCATGGACCCCTTCGGCAGTCTGGTGAGGCCTGGGGACTTCTCAGAATAATGTCACGTCTTACATTCATAATCAAAGGAAATGCTAAATTTCATTTAGAGGTTTGGGTACATAAAGATATGATTTTGTTTTTCCCCAATCAAGTACACAGTTTCTTCTGAAATTGAGCCATAGACCCCAGGTTAAGAATGTCTGGCTCAGGCCGATATATCTCTTGTGTTGGCTCAGTTCTTTAATTTTCTTTTTAATGTTTATTTGTGTATAAGATTGATGAATTACTTGCTTATGAACTCCCTTCCAAGAGAACACCCCATAACCCAACCCAAACAAAACAAAACACCCAACCAAGCAGTTAGGGAAACCTGCTAATATAATAAACATGGTTAAGAGAGTAATGCAATGTTGTGTATGTGGAGTCTATCACTTCTTTACCAAGAGGAAGAAGTATGTTCTAATGCTCGTTACCTGGGACTGATATTGATTATTCCATTTGACCTTTTTTTCTGTTGTCTTCATTTACCTTACTGTAGTAATTATATTTTGTTCTTCCGATTTATCTTCTTTCTCTCTGCATCAGTTCTTGTAAATCTTCTTATATTTCTCTGAATTATTCATATTTACTGTTCCTTACAGAACAAAATTATTCCATTCCTATTCATATATGACAGTTTGTCCAGCTACTCCCCAATGAATAGGTACAGAATTTGTTCATAGCTACAAAAGTGCTGCTATGAACGTTTTTGTTTGCATGGGACCTCTATTTCCATTAATGGAATGGGCACATCCTCAGTAAGATGGATTGCTCACTTAATGGATAGTAAAAGTTTACTCACTTTTGCACAGTTTCAAATTAATTTCCAAAATAGTTGGGCCAAACACAAAGGCCTAACAACTGTCTAGCGGTGTACTTACCTTTCCTTAGCCCCTCCATCATTGACTATTACCATCTTTTGTTTCTTTGTTAGTCTGATGGGTGTTGTCTTTCTTCAAACCTGCTTAAAAGGGCATTCTTTCAGGAAACCTCTGAACAATCTGCTCTAAACACTACAGTACTGCTGTTGTCCCCTACTACCTTAACATTGTCAAGTTCACATCATAATTCTTTGTACTTGATGTTTGTCTGTAGGTTTTCCTATGTTTTTTTTCCTTTCTCTCTCTGTGTATCGCCTTTCTTCCCGAATGGATTATAAACTCAGCTGGAACAGGAATCAGATCTTTTCTTTGTTTTTATAGTCGCTTTCACACAGTGGGTGCTTAATAAATGCAACCCTATCATCTTTTAACATCCAATAGGCAAACCTCTGCAATGAATTACCTAGGTTCCTCCAGGCAAATCTCATTTCTTCTGTGGGCTTCAGTTTCCTCATCTATCAAAAAGAGAGGGTTAGGTTGGAAGAGAGATAAGGTCCTAGCTGCTGCTGCTGTTGCTGCTCCTCCTCCTCCTCTTCCTCCTCCTCCTCCTGCTCCTCCTCCTCCTTCTCCTCTTTATCATCTTCCTCTTCTCCTCCTTTCTCTTCCTCTTCTTCTCTTCCTCTTTCTCCTCCTCCTCCTTCTTCTCCTCCCTCCTTCATGCTAGTTTGAAAGCTGAAAGGGACCCAAGAAGTCATCTTGTCTAACCCTTTCTTCTGACAACTGAGGAAACTGAGGCACAGGCAGATGATGTGACTTCTCCTAAGGTAAGTAGCAGAGTTGGGGTTTGACTCTAAATCCAATGTGCTATGTGGATAATTTTGATTACATTAAATTAAAAAAGGTTTTGTACAAATAAAACTAATGTAGCCAAGATTAGAAGAAAACAGAAAATTGGTAAACATTTTTATAGATAGTTTCTTGGACAATTTTTTATATTTCAAATAAAGAAAACTTTGTCAAACTTATAAGACTATGAGTCATTCCCCAATTGATAATCAAAGAATGTGAAAAGACATTTTTTGGAGGAAGAAATCAAAGCTAATAGTCATATCAAAGAATGCTTTAAATCATTGTTAATTAGAGAAATAAAAATTAAAAGTACTTTGAGATATCATCTCTCAGATCAACCTAGCAGTTTGGCTAAAATGACAGGAGAAAATGCCAAATGTTGGAGGGGATGTGGAAAAAGTGGGATACTAATACACTGTTGGTGGAATTGTAAACTGATCCAACCATTTTGGAGAGCCATCTATAGAACGATGCATACCATTTAAAAATTTTCGTTTTTATTTACAGGATAAAATTGCATTTCCATAACATTGTATAATAAAAATGATTGCACATGAAACTGAAAATCAATTATGCACAACTTGCTATTCCACTTACATATATAATAAGTTTCTATATATAACATTTATAGACAATAAATTTCTTTTTCTGTTTCTTTTATCCTCCTTCCCTACTCTAGAGATGGCTACCACTATTAGGTCTATTTCCCAAGGCGATGAAGTAGAAAGAAAGAACCTCAATGTTCTAAAATATTTATAGCAACTTTTTTGTGGTGGCAAAGAACTGGAGATTGAGAGGAATGTTCAACTAGGGAGTGGCTGAACAAGTTGTGGTATGTGATTGTGATGAAAACTACTGTGCTATAAGAAATGATGGACAGATTGATATTAGAAAAACATGGAAAGACTTGCATGAAATAATGAAGAGTGAAGCAAGCAGAATCAAAAGAACATTGTATATAGTAACAGTAATATTGTTTGAAGAATAACTGTGAATGACTAAGCTATTCTGAGCATTATAAATATTCAAATCAACTACAAAGTACCTATGAAAGAAAATGCTACCCACCTCCAGAGAAAGAACTGATAAACAGAAGTATCCACAGTATGGTTTTACACAGACACACACACACACGCGCACACACACACACGTGTTTTATGTATACATACATACATATATATAAACATGCATACATGCACACATATACATATGTGCATATGTCAAATGGTAGCCTTCTCTAGTGTGGGGCAGGGAGGGAGGGGGGAGATAGTTCAGAACCTAAAATGTAACAAAAACATTAAGAAAGTTTCAAAATAAAAGAATTTCAAAGGAAGGGCATTAAAGATTGTGAGGATTAGCAGAGGCCTCAGGGTGGAGGTAACAGCCCAGCTCTACCTTGAAGCGAGTTGGGGTTTCCTAGAGGCACAGCTCAGGATCAAGGGCATCTCCGGTTTGTGCGTTCGGGGGAGCAATGTGACTAATCAGTCAGCAACTTCACTTGCTTTTCTGAGCTTCTCCATGTAATTACAACTTTTTTATATGGTCTAATTTTATTTATAATGTTCATATATAGTACTAGTATGAGTATGTATGTAATAAATGCTATTGTATTTATGGTTATTTATAATTGCTTTTCAGTTGTGTCTGATTCTTTGTGACCCCATTTGGGGTTTTCTTGGCAAAGATACTGGAGTAGTTTGCCATTTCCTTCTCCAGTTCATTTTATAGATTAGGAAACTGAAGCAAACAGGGTTAAGTGACTAGGCCAGGGTCATATGGCTAGTATAATTTATAGTGTGATCCCTGCCAAAAGCACTTTCTGCTTTAGCCAGTGGCTGTTGTTTGCCTTGCATCTTCCAACTCTTTGAGCCCCAAAGAAAACATAGAAGTATGGCACTGTAGAGTTCTAGGCTGGGCATCCTAAAGGGCGGCTAGAACTTAGGGAATCTTGCTAGATTCTAAAAGGATGATAGATTGCTTCCGAGCCTCACTGGGTGCTGCAGTGAATAGAGCACTGGACCTGGAGTCAGGAAGACTCAAGGTCAAATCCAGCCTCATTTACTTATTAGTTGTGTGACCCTGGGCAAAGTCACTTTACCATGGTTTGCCTTAGTTTCTTCATATGTAAAATGGGATAATAATAGCACCCATCTCTCAGTTTTTTTTGTGAAGGTTGGATGAGATAATATCTGTCAAACACTTTGCTTACTGCCTGGCACTTAGCAGGTCTTATTTAAGTGTTATTATTATTATGCCATACTCTGATCTTTTGGGGTTCAAACTGTCAGTGTCCACTCTGTAGGGGATTGCTGTTTTGATCTGACTGGAGACAATGCCAGAAAATGCCAAGAAGGCACCTCATGGGTGCTAGGGAGTACCAAGCAGCAGATTCTTCAGGCTATTGGTCAAGGGTTTGATGTCAATTACAACAGGTGGCATTAGTGATGATGTCAATATGGTTGAGCTTCAGTGTGTCTGCTAGAGTGTCAACTTATTTATTGGACATCTATCTTACATGAAAAGAATTAACATTTAAAATAATGATTGTCTGGAACAAGAGTTCTTCACTTTTTGTGTATATGCTATGGACCCCTTTAGCAGTTGGCTGAAGTCTATGGACCCATTTTCAGAATCTTGTTTTGTTACGTATATTCACAATTGAAGGAAATGCTGAATTTCAATTAGAGATAATGGAAATGTTCTCATCTTTTCCTCCTTCCTCATTTCCCCTCTTTCTCTGTCTCCTGGTTCTCTTCATTTTCCTCTTTTTTCTCATCTAAGTTCATGAACTCCCTGAAATTTATCTGTGGGTCCACAGAGTAAGAACCCCTGGTCTAAAAGGCTTGCCACTTGCCATCATTTTTTTTCCACCCATTGACAGTTTCCATAGAAATAGAAGGGGGCCGAATGTACAGGACTGCCAATAATTTTTGTACTTTTGTCAATTTCTTGGGTTGCTATGATTAAAAAGGTTCATTAGCTAATGACCAACTCTTTGGTGAGGAGCTTTCCTACATGTAGCTTGGTGGGCCTGTAGGGAAAAAAAGCATAGCATCCGTCCTCAGGCCTTTAATCAAAGTCTTTTCAGCTTGGCAGAACTTAGCCTAGCTTAGCATAGTCTTTAGTGGGAAGGGCTCCTAGAGAACACCTAGTCCATTTCTCATTTGTAGATACAGGGAATTAATCCATTTGATAAGCATATCAGTTGATTGATCAATTCTCTCATCAATACGATGAGTTTATAGGGCACGAGCCTCTGTTTAGGATATTTAATTAAATCTCCCTGTAGAGTGGGATCATTATTGTTGATACCTTGTTGAAAAAACTCTTGCCACCTAAGTCTCAGTGACTGGCACTGACCCAAAGAGGAATTGGTTGGGTTGGAGCAACCCTTTGGCATTTCAAACTCACCATGGCCCAAACAGAGCTTACTATCTTTCCTCCTCAAACTACCCCTCTTCCAAACTTCTCTGTTTCTGTTGAAGGTCCAATAATTCTTCGGTTCCCTCAGATTTGCCTCCTGGGAGCCATCTTTCAGTCTTCACTTTCTATCATCCCAACAGTTTTCAGATTTAATCATTTGCCAATCTTGCCAATTCTATGTCCACATGATAGCTCTCATTTATCCCCCTCTCTCTGCTCACACAGCCTCCACCTACTTTCAGGCTCTTAGCATCTCTCATCTGGACTAGTGCAGAAGCCAAAATTATCCCTCTGTTCCATCCCTCCTTTCTCCAATCCACCCTTTACTCAGTTGCAAAAATAAGCTTCCTAAGGTGCCAGTTGGACTATGCCACTCCCTTAGTCAAGAACCTTGAGGGGCCCCCTCTTGTATTTAGGATGAAATACAAACTCCAAGACTTGAAATGGAGAGCCATTGATAATCTGGCTCTAGCCTACTTTTCCAGGCTGGAAAAGTCCTTAACACAGTCCATGTTTTGTGTTAGTATAATTTATAGTGCAATTAATTATAGTATAATTTATATGGACTCTGTTCCTAATCCAAGACAGTCCAGGTCCTGCCTTTTTGCCATTGCCTAGACATCCCTCATGCCTGGAACACTCTATTTCCTTCACCTCCTGGAATCACTCGTTTCCTTCAAGGCTCACTTCATATCCTAGTTTCCTGTGAGAAACTTCGTTTTTCCTATAGTTGTGAGCTCTCTCTCCCTCTGCAAAATTATATTGTATCCCTCTCCCTAGTAAAATGTAAGTTCTTTGAAGTCTCTTCTCCTTCTTATTTCCCATTCTCCTTCCCCTGTTCCTTTTCATTTCTTCCTCTTTGCTTTTTTTCTTTCTTCTCATTCTTTTCCTTCTCCTCTTTCTCTTCTATCTCCTCTTCTTTCCCTCGTTTTCCCTCCTCCTCCTTTTCAAGTTCCTTTGATGTCATTGGTCTGAATCTTCCTGCAACAGCAGATGAATCCTCTTTTGAACTTGCTAGATGGTCATCAAGAATTGTGGTGGCTAAAAGAATTCATGCCCCTGTGGCCAAACTGGTGATGATCCTCTCTGAGCTTGGCTGGGGTGATTCTCAGAGGATAGGCACACTCTCCATCAGTGGTCTCATATGCAACGCCTTTATCATTAGACAGGACTTGTCAGAGCCTTTGAGAACATTGTGAAGGCATTCTGTTTTCACTTTCTATCATCCCTCCCATGCTCAAATTTAATTATCTGCCATGTCTCCTCAATTCTGCCTCCATACGATCTCTCTCATTTATCTCCTTCTTTCTGTTCACACCTTTATTCTCCACCCTTGTTCAGGCTTCTACTGTCTCTCATTTGGACTAGTGCAAAAGCTAAATTGATTACTTTGAGCAGACTTCTCTGAGAAATCTGGGGGACTGCAAAATATATTATGTGACACTTTGTGTTAAACCACTAAGACAAATAAAAAATGTAGAAGTCCTTGGTTTTAGTTTTAAAATATTTTGTAAAAATTTCCCAGATATTTTTAGTATTTTCATATGAAACTATTGTAGACACACACACCAGCATCTCCTTTTTATGTTTGCTACCCTGGGTGTATTAAACATACTTCCAAATTTCTGAGTGTTTGTGGGAATAGTTGCATAATTACCAATGACTGCTGAAGTAACTGGTGTTTTATTTTTGAACATTTAAAATATTTTTCCAATTGTACCTAAAATAATTTTTAACATTCATTTTTTAAAACAAAATTTGAGTTCCAAATTCTCTTCCTCCTTCCCCTCTTCCCTCACTGAGAAGTCAAGCAGCTTGATATAGATTATACATGTACAGTAATGCAAAAACATATTTTCATATTAGCCATGTTGCAAAAGAACACTCAGATTCAAAAAAGACCCAAAGAAAAATAAAGTAAAAAAGTCTGCTTCGATCTGTATTTAGACTCTTTCAGTTCTTTCTTTGGAGGTGGAAGGCATTTTTCATCATCTGGCCCTTAAAATTTTTCTTGGATCATTGTATTGCTGAGAATAGCAAAGTCCTCCACAGTTGATCATCATACAACATTGCTGTCACTGTGCATAGTGTTCTCCTGGTTCTGCTCACTCCACTTGTATCAGTTCATACATGTCTTTGAAGGGTTTTCTGGAACCATCCCGCTCATCGTTTCTCATAACACAATAGTATTCCATCAAAATCATATCACAATTTGTTCAGCCATTCTCTAACCTATGGGCATCCCCCCCCAATTTCTAATTCTTTGCCACTCCAAAAAAAACTGCTACTAATATTTTTGTATACATAAGTCTTTTTCCTTTTTAAAATTTCTTCAGGATACACACCTAGTAGTGGTGTTGCTGGGTCCAAGGGCATGTATAGTTTTACAGCCTTTTGGGCATGGTTCCAAACTGCTCTCCACTCCACCAACAATGCATTAGTGTCCCTATTTTTCCACATCCTCTCCAACACTTGTCATTTTCCTTTTCTGTCATATTAGCCAATCCTATAGGTGTGAGGTGGTATCTCAGAATAGTTTTAACTTTCATTTCTCTGATCAGTATGGATTTAGAGCATTAAAAATATGACTATAGATTAGCTTAGAACATGTGTGAATGTGCATACACATACACACTTTATTTATTTACTTAGCCTCATTTGCCTTGTTCCCTAAAGATTCAACTCCAACAGCATGCAGGATGGGAAGAATGGAATGTAAGACCAGCAAGTTTGCTAGTGTGGCCACCCAATAAGGCTCTTCAGTGTTTCACATATGGCCAACAAGGGGCAGCAGCCAGAAGGTTGTCATATTTCATATTAAACATGTTTAATAATTAGAAAAATCTGTGGGGACCCTGAGTATGAAAAACATTTCCTTAGATGGAGGATTTTTCTTCTGAGATATTTGCAGTTTTTGAAATGAGCTGTTGTTTTTTCCAGAGGAGCTATCCTGGGTGAAATATTTAAGTATTTGAAAACTTCAAGATCTGTGGTTTTGTGAATGTGGGGACTCGCTCCATCCACACTGATGGCATCTCTGCTATAAGGTGACTTTAGTGAGCTGTTGTGACCTCAACATGTCCTCAGTCAGTGGGTGCTTTCATGAGGACTTCCTCTTTTCAAGAGGCAGTGTAATGAGAGCAGGGTGGGGAAACAGGTTGCTTAAGGGATTCTGAGATCTCTCTTTCAAAGTTCTCTCTAACATTGCCCATCACAGCCCATACATGGCAGCCCATCCTGGGTCAACTATGGGATTAAGATACCTCAGTGATAAAATTCCTGCTTCTTCACTAATACAATCTGTTGTTCTTCGCTCATGGCACTCCTTCTATTATCTCTACCCCTTTGCCTTGACTATCTGTCATTTTTGGAATGCTCTCTCCCATCATTTACCCCTCTTAGAATCCTTGGTCTTATTTAGAACTCAGATCAAGAGCCACCTTTGGGGCAGCTGGGTGGTGCAGTGAAGAGAGCACTGGTCAGGAAGGTCTGAGTTCAAATCAGACCTCAGAAACTTCACACTTACTAGCTGTGTGACCTTGGGCAAGTCACTTAACCCCAATTGCCTTGCCTTCCCCCCAAAAAAGAACCCTTCTATGTCAAGGATTCTTTACTTGGGCTCCATGACCTTTAACTTTAAAAAAATACAAAAAATTAAATATATTTTAAAATAAATTAACTATATTAAATATTTTAAAAATGTATTATGTATTTTAAATAACTCCTTTTCAGTATAATTGATTCCCTTTATAATCATGGATATTTTATTTTATGTATTCGAAACCATCATTCTGAAAGTAAGTCCACAGGCTTTATCAGACTGCCACCAGAAGATCCCAAGGCACAATAAATATGAAGAACCCTGGGTCCGTATGGACTCTTTCTTGACCTTCCAGTGTTAGTGCCTTCTCCTCCAAAATTCCTTGTGATTGATTTGTATTCAAGGTGTCCCAAAAGTCTTAATGAAGTTTTAAGCTATTAAAAATCTATAGCTTTAAAAAAAGTGTATGTGTGTGTGTGTGTGTGTGTATGTAGTAAATATTCTCATGTGCATATGGCTTCTCCCTAATGCATATAAACCCCTTGTTTCTTTTTGCCTTTTATCCCCCATTCCTGGCACAGTGGCTGACACATAGTAGGCACCTAATCATTGCTTGTTGATTGATACTTATATATTTACATGTTGTCTCTGCTGATAGAATGGAAGCTTCTTGAGGGCAGAGACTTTTTTTTTGTCTTTGCATTCCTAGCCCATATCATAGTACCTGGCACATAGTAGGCACTGGAAAAATGCGTGACCATGTGCTAATAATATAATCTCTGAGGAAACCTCAGTTTTCTCATCTGTAAATTGGAGACAATGTTATCTGTACTTTGTATTTCCCAAGGTAGTTGGTGCAGGGGGCTTCATCAAACTTAAATCTCTCTAAAAGTGTACCCCATTACTCACCAGCCCCTATGCATTTGGACTTTTCTGGAGCTCTCCATCATGCCTCCCTTCCCCAGGAAACTCATCATTGGGAAATTTCATTATCCTGCAAGAGTGAAGCTGTCTGGTCCTCACCTCTCCTCAGTCCCCTCTGCCTCTTTGACTATAGGGCAGGGCCAGGACCTGAGGGGCATCTAATGAAGAAAGGGATTCAGTGAAGTCGTCTCTCCGTTTTCCACCAACTCCATTGCTTGTAGACTTCTTTGAGATCTCCATTATCTTAACCCCTTCCTATCCCCTGCCCCAATAGATACTTGTCCCATTTTCCAGCTTCCTTTTGTGTATTATTTTCCCCCATTAGTGTGTAAGCTCCTTGAGAACACAATGTGACTTTTTTAAACTTTTATTTCTATGTCCAGTGCTTAGCACAGTGCCTGCCACATAGTAGGCACTTAATAAATGTTTATTGACTTACTGAGCAATGCTGATGCTGATGCTGCTAAACTTGGCTGAGCCTCAGACCACACACACAGTCTGCCCTTGGATTTGTCCTGGAAGTCTTTCAGCTTGGTCAGGCCTGCCAAAGGTTGAGCTCTGCTGGCCCAGCCTTTGAGAATCATTTCCATGTCATGACGAGACACTGGAGAACAGAAACCTTTCAATACCTGCTACTCAGAATTATAAATTGACCAGTACTCATAATAATTCAGTGACTATGCCTACAGAATGTCAAGGCGTCCAGCCAGTTAATTCAATTAAATTTTTTAAAAAATCATTCAATACAGTTAAAAACAAATCAGGCAAAGCATTTTTGACAGCGTAGACAAAATAGCACAAGGATTGAAAACAATTCTAATTTTTCAATTTTGATGGTGTGTAGACAGAGCCTCAACCTATTCATTTGATGTCCATAAGCATGTAGACTGAGTATTAGCCAGGATAACCACTGATTTCAAGAAGAATAATTAAAGGTAATTTCCAAATGGCTGACACTTCTACATGGCATTGGCAGGCAAGTGTGAAAATGCTGAAACGTTGGAAACGTTCTCTTTTTCCTGAAACCAGAGATTTCTCTCTGGCCTTTTTGCCTCGTTATTTTCCTAGCCTAGATTTCTAACGCAGGTTTCAGTTCTGTGGGACTTCATTAGCATAGCTTTAGTCCTCGAGGCAGATGGAGGGATGTATAGTGGGGCATCCCCTGTGCTACTAAGCAACTGTCCAGATTCGGTTCACTTAATATGGAAGGAATGAAATTGACATGACCCCTTTCTGACGTCGGTCCAAGAAGGTGGTTCTGTGCTGTTGAGCACTTCTAGTATTCCTTAACTTCTTATTTGTGCCCTAGGAGCCTGACATTATTTGTCAAAGCCTAGAGAGAGAGGGCTACTGGGCATCCAATAGTGAGCTATATTGCTGTCTATCTTTAGACATATCTTCATCAGGTTAATGATCTTCTCTGGGGGAAATTCCCTCTCATCTCCACCAATCCTCCTAATCATAGAATATGTGAGTTGGGAGGGACTTAAGTGATCATTTAGTCCAACCTATCCTTGACCATAATTCCCTCCCTAACATGCCTGATGGAAGGTTGTTCAGCCTCTATTTAAAAATCTGAAGTGAAGAAGTACCCAGGCAGGAAGTCAACATGTATATATTAAGCTTCTACTGTGTGCTTGGTACTATTATAAATGTTGGGGATACATAGAAGGCAAAACACAGTTCCTTCCCTCGAGGAGATCATTTTCTAATGGGAGAGATAACATGTGGACAGCTATGTAAAAACAAGATATATACAGAATAGATGAGAGACAACATGTAATTAACTATGTACATTTGAGATACACACACATATATATACATATATGTATATGTATTATATATATACATATATGTTAGGGAACCATTGGAGTTTATTGAAAGGGGTTGGGGTAACATGGAAAATTAGGTTGACAGCTGAGTGGAAGATGCACTGGAGGTGACAATGTCAGAGGAGAGACATCTTGAAAGGAGAAATGATGAGACTTGACACCAAACTGGATGCCTCCACATCTCAAGGCAGCTTGTGCAACTTCCAGGTAGCTCAGATCATTAGGAAGTTTTCTCTTATATTGAGTTTAGGTAGGTATTTCTGTCATTTCCACTTGTTCTTAGCTCTTTAGGACCAAGGACAGCAAGTATGGTCTTTCTTCCATAGGGCAGACATTCAAACATTTGAAGACAGTTATTATGTCCCCACCCCTACCCTAGTCTTCTCTTTTTCAGCCAATCAACTAGCATTTATGAAGTACCTACTATGTGCTAAGCTCTGGGGATGCAAAGAAAGGCAAGAGACAGTCCCTGCCCTCAAGGAGCTCACAGTCTAATGGGAAAACAACATGCAAACAATTATGTACAAACAAGATATAGACAGGATAAATTATGGCTAATCTCAGAGGGAAGGGACTGAGATTATGGAGGACTGGGAAAAGCTTCTTGAAGAAGGTAGGTCTTTAGCTGAGAACTTAAGGAAGTCAGGGAAGCTAGGAAGAAGTTTCTTCAACTAGTCCTCCTATGCATACAAGAGCCTTCGCCATTCTGGTTGCCCTTGCTGGACATGACCCAGTATGTAAACGTATTTCCTAGGATGTGACATTCAGAACTGAACATGATAGTCCAGGTGTGGCTCCAGCACTTACTAATTATGACCTTAAGTAAGTCACTGAACTTCTCTGAACTTCAGGCTCTTTATCTGTAGAGTGGGAATAAAAGTACTATGCTGCTTTCCTCACAAAGTTGTCATGAGGTATCCTATAAGGCATCTTTGAAGCACTATAAATGAGTTGCTATCATGACCGTTATTATGTAGATCGAATGGACTTCTCACAGTCATTAAAGGACAGCTCAAAAAGGCTAAAAATGGAAAGATCCCTCCTAGAAGAGTAACATATATCTGGGAATAGGTGTGGAATGCATAACCCTAGGAAGAGATGGTCACATGGCCAGTCAATGATCCAAATAACATGTATGTGAAATGCTTTGGGTACTACTCATGAGCTGATTCCCCCTTTCCCAGGACTTCTTGACTCACTATAGCTGCCCATTATCCATGGTAGAGCCCTGGATGAGACTGAAGGAAAACCATGAGGGCTGACACAACTGTTTTGATTTGCTCTACTCTGGAGAAAATGTTTATGAAAATTACCTCTTTTTTTTGTAATAGAACTAATAGATATTTAATCTAAATGGTCTCTTAATCTTGTGTTGGGTAAACAGACACTTACCACTCAGAAAACTATTCCAGGCACATACTAGTCAATGATTGTTAATATCTCATTTGCATTGAAAATTAACAGCCCATATGGCAGGTACAAACATGGAGGTCCTGGGCTATCTAGATGAGTCTTGTCAATTTCTGTAGAAGTTTACTAGGTGAATGGAGAATACTGGTGATTCCAAGAAAGGAGGAAATCTCTATCTCTGTCTCTGTCTCTGTCTCTATATACACAATACATACACACATATACATGTACATTGATACATATATGCATATATGTATCATAATGTATCATATATAAACCACACACATGTAAATATTTACAAATATGCAAACAAAATATGTATACAATTGAGTCTTTAACTTTGAGGAGTAAAATGGTGCCAGGCAGTTAGGTAAGGATGACGTCCTAGCCAGAGGCTTCTTACAGTGGTGAAATCGCTAACTCTTTGTCCTCTGTTTCTTAAGGTCTGGCTTGTTCTGAATGTCGTGGACTGTTATGTCGGTGGTGGTTCTGTATTCATTGGAATAAGATAGGGAACCGATCCAGAATCAGTGCATTAAATTCAACTCAAACATGAACTTATTAAGCCCCTAGTGCGCCATGTGGTGAGAATGAGGGCTAGTTGATAGGCACCCTTGCTATGCCGTTGTAGCCTCTGTAATCTTAGGTTATCTAGAGGAAAGCATCCACTATCATCCAGCTGGATGGGTAAAGTATGTATAGTGGGTAAAGGATTTATGGGAAGATTTGGACAAGAGTTATGTAGATGAGAAGGGATGGATGAATAAATGTCTGTGCTGGTGGAGAAAATATTGGCATCGATGAGATCACAGACTTGTTGAAGTACGTCTGAGGCGCTGTGCTCAGTGCTGGAGCTTGATCGGTCCATCTGTTTATCAGCATTTATTGAGTAGCAGGCACTGTTCTAAGTCCTGGAATACAAGACAAAAACCAAAAATAGACCCTTCCCTCAGAGAACTTACCTTTTATGGCTTTGACTCTATTCTCTCCAGTATCTACCACCTCATGTGCCGAATTGCTCCACTCTGGGAAACCTGCCCTGTGCCCTTCCTCTCCTCATTGGTGATTCCCTCCCAGGGATCGCTTTTCTTTCAGGATTCATTTCAATCTGTCTTGGTCTCTCAACAGACTCCACTTCCTTCTCTTTGCTTGCCATATTGCTCCTGGGGAAGGCAGTCTTCCCTTCCTTTTCTTCCCTCACTTTCCTGTAATTTGGCACATAGTAGGTACTAATAAATGATAATAAATGATCTCTTGCTTTTCAGAGGAAGCCATATGTAGAGAGACAAGTTAATGCAAAATAAATACACAATTAATTTTCCAGGGTGGAGGAAGATTCTTGAAAAAAGGGCATCACGATAAATTTCCTGTAAGAGGTGGCACTTGAGCTAAAGGAAGATCGATGGATTCTAGGAGGCAGAGATGAGGAGGGAGAGTATTATTTTTTAATTTTATTTTTAATTTATTTTTAGTTTTCAGCATTTATTTCCACCAGATTTTGAGTTACAAATTTTCTCCCCCTCTCTACCCTCTCCTCACCCCAAGATGGCATATATTCTGACTGTCTCTTTCCCCAGGCTGCCCTCCCTTCTGTCACCCCCTTCCCCCTCCCCTTATTCCCTTTCCCTTTACTTCCTTGTAGGGCAAGATAGATTTCTATACCCCATTTCCTGTATATCTTATTTCCCAGTTGCATGTAAAAACAATTTTTTAAACATTTGTTTCTAGAACTTTGAGTTCCAAATTCTCTCCCTTCTCCCCTCCCCTCCTTGAGAAGGCAAGCAATTCAATAAGGTTATACATGTATCATTATGCAAAACCCTTCCATAATAGTCATGTTGTGAAAGACTAACTGTACTTTCCTCCATCCTATCCTGTCCCCCTTTATTCAGTTTTCTCCTTTGACCCTGTCCCTTTTCAAAAGTGTTTGCTTTTGATTACCCCCTCCCTTAGTCTGCCTGAGGGAGAGCATCATTATTATTATAAGGGATGCATTGTACAGCAGTAAAGAGAAAGGAGGGAGAATGTCAGACGGGGGGATAAACAAGCCAGTTTGGCTAGGTCTAAGATGTAGAAAGACAATGAAGAAGAGGGATTCTCAGTAAACCTGGCCAGGTGGGCTGGAGCCAGCTTAAGAAGTGTTGATGGTCTTTATGCCCCACTGTCCCAGCTTTTCTTCTATCTGCCCCCTGGACCCTTGTGGCCTGGGCTCTCTCCCCCCCTTTCCTCTCATTGCATGTGCCTTAGAAAGGAGATTTGTGGGCATCTTTTGTGTCAAAATGACTGGTTATGACTGAGCTCTTGGCTAGCAGATGTGTAGACAGTTGGTTTAAAAATCCCCCAAACCTACCATCTCTGCTCATTTCTGCCACTGGTCTGCTTTCTTTTTAACTAAAGGAAAAGGGACACTGACTTGGAGGGACTAGGAGTAAGAATGATGAAAGCGTTTCATTCTGATTTGAGAACACATTTTACTGCTTTGAATTTCTTGAGACTGAAATGCTTTTGAAAATATAAAAGTAGGTAAGCTCCATAAGGGCAGGAAATGTTTTATCCTTATCTGCCCAGCACTCTTATATGCCTAGCACAGTGCCTGGAACAATGAACTTCTTTGTTGTTGTTTTCTTAACTAATTAGTTAACTTTTAGTTTTCAACATTCACTTCCATAGGATTTTGAATTACAGTTTTTCTCCCCATCTCTCTCTTCCCCCCACCCCAGGAAAGGATGTAATTTGATAGAGGCTCTACATATGCATTCATATTGAACCTATTTTCACATTAGCCATGTTGTAAAGAATTAGAACCAATGGGAGGAACCATGAGAAAGAAGAAACAAACAAACAAAAAGAGAGCAAATAGTATACTTCAATCTGCATTCAGACTCCATAGTTATTTTTCTGGATGTGGACAGCATTTTCCATCATGAGTCCTCTGGAGTTATCTTGGATCCTTGCATTGCTAAGAAGAGATAAGTCTATCAGAGTTAGTCATTGCCCAATGTGGCTGTTACTGTGTACAATGTTCTCCTGGTTCTGCTCATTTAAACCAGCATCAGTTCGTTCGAATCTTTCCAGGTTTTTCTGAAGTCTGTCTGCTCATCACTTCTTATAGTATTCCATTACCTTTATATACCATAATTTGTTTAGCCATTCCCCAACTGATGGGCTTTTCCTCAATTTCCAATTCTTTGCCACAACAAAAAAAAAGCTGCTACAAATATTTTTGTATCTGTGAGTCTTTTCCCCTTTGTACATTGTCTTTCGGATACAGCCTTAGAAGTGGTATTGTTGGGTCAAAAGATAGAGCAACACAATTCTTAATAAAAGCTTGCTGAATTGCTTTGAATGGAATGTATTTCAATTAGTCATTCCAAGAAGTATGAGAGAGAGAGAGAGCGGGGGGAAATGGAGAGAAAGAGACAGAGAGAAAGAGACAGAGGGACAGAGACAGAGACAGAGAGAAACAGAGAAAGACAGAGACAGAGAGAGAGGCAGAGGCACAGAGACACACAGAGACAGAGAGAAACACAAAGAGATGAGAGACACAGATGAGAGACAGAGAGAGACATAGAGACGAGAGAGAGACAGAGAGAAGGAGAGGGAGGAGAGAAAGAGAAAAAAAGAGGAAGAGAACCTGCTGGATTTCAGATTAATAAGAATTTTGTTCTGTGTCCAAAAGAGAGTGGTCTAGGAAGTAATTTTGGCATCCGAATGAAAGCTCTGAGTGAGAAGGATGAAATGATTTTCCTGTAATTGGTCGGGAGCAATCGAATTCTTACTTGTCTGACCCGATCCCTGTAGAGGAGAGAAAGCAGGAAAGGATCATTTGGACAGTTTTGCTTCTGATTGAATGTTGATGGTGCTCATCTCTGCTTCCTAAAGAGGGCCACTGACTTGTCAACCATTTGGGATGCTTGGGTAGGTTGAAGGGAAGATGGAAAGTGAGCGCTCTACTGATGGAAGCAGAATTCCATGGAATATAAGTGGCTTAGTCAATGCAGTGCTGGGCTTAGAGTGAGGAAGATCTGAGTGTGAATTCTGCCTCTAGCTGTGTGATCTTCGGGCAAGTTGCTTCACCTCTCTCAGCCTCAGTTTTCTCAAGTGTAAAATGCAGATAATAATGCCATTGACTCTATAGGATCAGATAATAGGTTATGTGCTTTGCAAACCTTAAAGCGATTATTCTTATTTTAGGGTTCCTTCTTTCAATTTTTTAAATCCTTCGGAGTGAAGGATTCACCAATAAATGATGACTCCACATGGAGACAACATTGAAGGGCTGGAGAGCAGGTACCTGGAAATTGATGTTGGCTCATTTCTTCACTTGGGTTAAAGTAACTGGCATGCACATGTGATTAGAAACTCCTTGGAATGAAGACGGGGTTTGGGAGCTCTCTGCCCCTTCCTTTGCTAGAGAGGCTATGGATTTCCTCATACCTACATGTGATAGAGAAGAGAGGGGTGACTTTCCCAAACTCTGGGTCATTCCTCTTGGTCCTCAGGAAAAAAAGGGCTAGGGAGAGAGGGTCCTTCCAGCTACTGTGGTAGAGGATTGGGGGGTCTGCCACATGGAAAAGAGGTCTCTTTTGTCAGCTTGGGGCAGCAGCCAGTCAGGCAGGAAATAAGCACCTGTGGAGGGGGTCCACTATATTTGACTAAGGAAAGAGAAAAGAGCTGGCCCCAATCACAGGGTTTTGAAACAATGATGGGAGCAAGAAGTCGGCATGGGGTGGGGCGGGGAGAGTCTGCAGTGCAAGCAGAACAAGTGGACACCAGAGAAGGAGGCAGACGTCTCTTACTTTCATTCTGTAGAACTTTGCCAAAATTCATGCACATAACTTTGCAATTCTTCACTCTCAACTCAAAAGATATAAAGTAAAATGAACTATCGAGGCAGCCTAGTGTAGTGGCTAGAACCCTGAACTTCAAGTCAGAAGATGTGTCCAAATCCCACCTCAGGCATTCTTTAAACTTTGGGAGCGTGCCCTAGTTACTGTATTCCTCAAAAACTCCGTTTCTTCCTCCGTTGATGTTAATAAATAAACATTTATCAAATTCCCCTCATCCTACTGTGTGCCCCAATGAAAGGCAAAAGCTGGTGCCTATTTGCAAAGAGCTCTCAGTCTAACGAGGGAGCCAGAGAGGGCATCCATTGGAAATGATCGACATGGGGGTCATTCTTACACATATTCCTCACAAGTTGTGATGAAAGCATTTTACAAGCCTTAGAGGTTGTGGTTCAGCCTTTTCAGTTGTGTCCCACTCTTCATGAGCCATTTGGGAGTTTTCTTGGCAGAGATACTAGAGGGCTTTGCCATTTCTTTCTCTAGGTCATTTGACAGATGAGGAAATGAGGCACACAGGGTGAAGTGACTCACCCAGGGTCACACAGCCAGGAAGTGTCTGAGGCCAGATTTGAACTCAGGAAAGGGAGTCTTTCTGATTTCAAGCCCAGTGCTCTGTCCTACGTGCTGCCTAACTGCAAGCCCTGGAGCACCAAGGAAATGTGGATTATTAGTATAGGGCAAGAGCCAATAGAAATTTCAGGTGGAGATGGATGGGTTTTGGCTCAGCAGAAAGTAAACATTTTTAATGATTATCTCTCTCTTGGAGTGTGGCATGGTGGATAGAGAGTTCATCTCAGAGCCAGAAGACCAGGGTTCAAGTCTTGTCTCTGACACTTACTGGCTGTGGGATCTTGGGCCGGTCACCATAGCTCTTTGTGCTTTAGGAAACAGAAGGATCCAATCTGTAAAAGTAGGAAACGCCTTAGAGCAATGTACTCCTGGGTCTGGCCTCTCTCCTTATGGGATAATAAGCTACCTCAGGAAGTAGTGAGCTACCCATCCAGTAAAGGATTCAGACAGAAATTTGACGATCAACTATTGAGAATGTTGTCCAGGCCAGTCTTAAATCCCTGCTGTAAATGGGAGGTTGGACCAGGTTTAGAAGGTTCTTTCCTACTCTTAAGATCCAGACTGCAGGCTATAATTGGGAGAGAGCCCAAATGAAGTCAGAAGACCCTAGAGCTCATCTGTTCCCTGGCACCTATACCCTATGTGGCCCCGAGGAAGCTAATCTCTCCTTGTGGGCTCCAGTTTCCTCCTTTATAAAATAAGAGGACTGGGCTTAGTGACTTCTGAAGTCTCATTCAGCTCTCAGTCTGTGATCCCATGACCTGACCCTCAGCTTTGCTTTGCCTCTTAGAATTACTAGAGCCTTTCAAAGCTCAGCTCCAGCACCCCTTTCTCCATCCCCCCCCCAGGAGAATGCATGCTCCTGGAGAGTAGAGATTCCTTCCTTCCTTGTTCTTTTTCTGCCTCTCTCTGCCTTTTTGACTCTCTGTCTCTCTCTTCCTGTGTCTCTGTTTCTCTGCCTTTGTCTCTATCTCTCTCTGTCTCTCTGTCTTTCTCCCTGTGTTTGTCTGTCTGTCTCTCATCTAGTACAATGCCTGGAACAAAGAAGTTGCTTTACTACATGCTCATTGAGTGAACTAATGAAAGGTCAGCACTTCAAGACTAACGTCCCCTGGGTAATTGGAATGAGTGGATCTCATAATGACTCTTAGGTATGGACACTACTCCCTCCCAACCTGCAGAACATTATGGGAAGATGGAGGGATTACTGAGAATGGAGAAGAATTGATATTTCTGGGAGTTCTGGATTAATGGGGGGAGAGAAGTTGGGCCAGAGCATCTCTTGCCATGGCTGTCACTCAAGCACCTTGCATAAGCCCTGATTCCTTTTGCCAAATGAAGCATTCATTGCGAGAGAAGGGGCTGCTTGTTTGCAGGTGTCTGTACAAGCACATGCTGCTTCTTGTTGGATGGCAGCAGTTTCTGATTAAAGACTTGTTATTGGTACTTTATGGGGCAGAGAGAAATTTTGCTGTTGTTTTTTTACAGCCATTACAGCTCCTTGGCACATCTGGCTCCTGTCTACAGTCCAAGAAGGTAGATGATGAGTGCCCCCCCCCCACCCTGCACTCCTTTACAACCCAATTGCATCTTTAAAATGTTTTTAAACAAGATTTTCTTTTTTCTTTCTTTCTTTTTTTAATCTATATATAATAGCAAGAAAGCAAGATTAGTGGGTATAGAGAAGAAAGCAGGAAAAGCAGGACTGGCCAATGTGCAATCAGAGTTGTAACTAGTGTGTGATGACTGGGGTTTTGAATCAGGGTGGAAAATTTAGAAGTGGGTAGATATAGTATTTTGGGGCATGCTTCCTCCCCTGTCTGTCCTACTCTTGACAATGTTAGTGGCTTCATCCTGAGCATGTATGCACTCCACCTACTCCCATTCCGTGGTGCTCTAGTGGCCTTGTCCAAGGGACATTTCCTCCTTTAGCATCTCATAAACTTCATAGCTTCCACTAATTGCTTCCTTCCCCAACATCCATACCCTAGGTGAGCCTACTATAGGCTTCTTGACCACAATTCAAGTCACCACTTGTTCCAAGTGAAAAAAATGACTAGTTATAGCTCTGTGCAGAGTTGACTTATAAATTAGAGAAATTAAGTTCACTTTTCTTCTACTAGACTAAAAATCCCAAGGGGAAAGCAATGGCTCCTAGATACAGTTCCTGTAGTTAATTCTAGGAATTCCAAATGCTGCCATCCCCATGACAAGCTCACCTAATCTGGCAAGACATTATGGTGACTGTATATGGCTGGAGTGAGAAACAGTTGGAACAAATGATTCCAGGAAAGGTCCCACACTTGTGGTTCCATCTGAGGAGCTTCTATTTCACTTGGATTTTTAGGAGCACAAGGCATCTGAGTTGCCTAGCACTGATGCCTAAAGCCGCTCTCTCTCTTTGGAGAAACAAAGCAAATCAACTCTCTCCCCCCTTTGAAACTCAAGTTGGTATGGAGGCAACATGACTACTGAGAAGTTCTGGGTAGATTTGCTTACCGGTAACCCAAGAAAAAAAATGACCTTGTAGATGCTAAGTTCTGACATCCTCAGTTATCAGGGTCTCTTCTTCCTCATATTGTTTCCTGTTTGCTTATCTATGTGTACATTGGGTTCTGTCTGTTCTGACGATCCACTAAGCTTCTTGAGCTCAAAGACTATTTTCTGTCTTTCTACCCTCAGAGCCTCACTCAATGCCTGGCAAGTAGCAGGGGCTTCAGAAATGCTTGTTGTTGGCTTCAGTTCCAATCTGTGCCAGACGCCATGCAAAGAATTTAGGAGACAAAGACTTAATGAGAAACATTTCTTCCTTCAAAGACTTGCAATTCCTGGGAGGAGAGGAGAAGACAGGAGCACCCAATCTGTATGTGGGTGAGCAAAGAGATGAAAAAGCGAACTTGATTGACTTGGCTCAGGAATCTCTGAAGTAGAAAATGGTAGAGCCTTTGTAGATGTTAGAACTCTTATGGCCCACAATCCTCCACCATGATCTCTTCTCTCTCTCTCCCTTTTTCTGGCCCTCACTCGAGGCCTTATAGAGGGAACCTTGAGCAGAGTGCCATGTCCTCAGTTTTCTTTGTCTGGGATTTCTCCTCCTCCATTTTACTACGTAGTACTTTGTAGTATTTTAATGCAGGAGTGGCTTTGCAAAGACGTCCATGAAACAATCCCTGACTATAAGGAACTTCTATTCTACTCTGGATACACTAGGCAAACAGGTAAGTAGAAAGAAAGTAATTTCAGGAGGGAGAAAGTTCTCACAGTTGAATGGGGGCCAGGAAAGATCCGAAAAGACTTTGTGAGGAGGTGGCCTTTAAGGAAGCTAGGGACTTGATGATGACCAGGGAGGGTTAGCATTGTAGGCATTTGGAACAGCCTTGGCATGGAGATGGCTGATGGAAGGTCAAGGTCAGGCTATAGTTAGTGAGCTGCTTTGGATCTAGCTAGAATGCCCAAAGGGGAGTGATGGGAAGTAAGTCTGCAAGGGAGATGGGAATGAGACTGTGCAGGGCTTTCAAGCTGAAGACTGAAGTGTGGGCGGCAATGTTGTTCACAATATTCAGTCGTTCTTCATAATTTTTTAAGATTAAATTTTATTTGATTTTCAGGAAGACTTCTCTCCGTTTCTCCCATAAGAAAGCACAAAAAGCAAAACCTGTCTTTTCTTTAACTTGCCCTAAGAGGAATATACAAGATTACAACGTGCCCTGTCCACCAGGGCCAGTTAACGTGGGGTTCGAGGAGGACCCAGCCTGAAAAAGAAAAGGTGAGAGAGAAGAAGCAAGAGACAGACAGCTGTGGCTGGCAAAAAGCACTTTATTCAGCTCAAGGCTGTATTTTATCAAGCTAGCAAGAAGAAGGGGGGTTGGGGACCTGAGGAGGTTGGCTCTGGGGATTTTCC
>CM053624.1:369850250-369878410 GCA_028646595.1 Phalanger gymnotis | reverse complement strand
GGGGGGGAGGGTAGAAATGGGGAGAAAATTTGTAATTCAAACTCTTGTGAAAATCAATGCTGAAAACTAAATATATTAAATAATAAACTGAAAAAAAATCCTAGAAATTCCAAAGAGAATGCAGTGTCATCTGCCTATTCTTCTTTGGCCAGAGAATTTTGTGGGAGACAGTATGGTCTAGTAGCTTGACCTTAGACTCACAAAGACCAGAGTTCAAAGCCTGTCTTAGATGCTTACCAGCTGTGTGACTTGGGCAAGTGACTTAACCTCTCTGTTTCTTATCTGTAAAGCAAGGGGGTTGGGTTTCATAGCTCCAAGGATTTTTTGGAGCCTAGGAGCCTACAAACTCAGACATAGAACCTCAGCAGGTGAATGTTCCCTTTTCCCTGCAGGGAGGGATTCTAGCCCTGATAGGCTGCTTCACCTCTACTTCCATTGATGGAAGGAAGCTCCAGAGGATACCAAAGGTCATAAATGTTAATTGATTGTTCACCCCCACCCTTCTCTTAGACAGAATTCAGTAACAGCAGCTGGCTCTTGATGCTTTTCAAAGCACTTTCACAATTACTGTGTCATTGATCCTCACAGGAATCCTAGGAGGGAGATGCTGTTATCCTCATTTTGCAGATGAGGAAACTGAGCCAGCCATAAGTAGTATGACTCACCCAGGATCTCACAGCTAGTAACTAAGGGCTGGATTTGAACTCAGATCTTCCTGACCCAAGTCCAGCACTGTCTGTACTGTGCCAGCTACCTATCATGGCAAGGTGGAGGATTGGAAAGGTTAGAGGTGTAAGGATGGCTCACTGGGGTCCAACCCAGAATCTCTGTCCCAGAGCTGATTTGGACCATCCGCTTCCAGCAGCTGGCACAGGCTCAGCCCCCACGAGTGGGGAAGGCTTACTGTGGATCAAGAGTGGGGATGACAAGTTGGGATGCCCAGGACAGAGTGCATAGCTGTGAAACTTCTGTATCTATTTAAATAAGATTTCAGTTGTTTTACATACCTGAGAGGCAGCGGGGCTTAGTGGAGAGAGCATCAGCTTGGAAGCCTGGAAGACTTGGGTTCAAATCCAGCTTCTGTGTGTCCCTGGGCAAGTTGTGGCTCTCGTCAGTGATCCAGACAGCCCTGTGTGCCAATCTGCATTTATGAAAGGGAATTTCTTTATCCGGGAGTTTCCCATATCAGTGAAACCACAGGTTCGGAACGAATCTCTACAAATACGGGGCTTATTTAGCCCCCCGACACTAGTCTTAAGGTTCTACTTGGCGCTTACAACCCAACTGTCCTAGGGCCAGTTTTCCATGGCTAAGGAAGGGATCACCCCAGAGGAGAAAACCAAGCCTTTCCTTAGCACGGCCAGGACGGCTGCTCAGCCGCAAACAGGCTGCGTCAGCTTGGGCTTTTATCTCCGACATTGCTGGAAGAACCTAGATCACCATAATAAGAATGCTCACGAACCGGCTCATTATCATTTTAGAAATGTTCGAGGCTGAATCAAATGCCAGATCTGATGTTCCACTGATACTATCTGCAGACGTTTAGTCAATGAAATATTTTCTGGTCACATATGGAGGTTGGGGCTGTAATCACATACAGAAATGTCAGTCTCTATCTTTAGGCTCGGAAAAAAGGAACAACACAACATGAAGTCTTGATCACTGCTGTGCACCCCCTCCCCACTCCATCCATGCTTCTGTCTCTCTTGTGGCCTGATTGGTGGCATATGGCCCCACACACGTATGCATTTCAAGGCACCGCCAGCAATCTCTGTCCTTAATAATAACAGACATCTTAAATATTATTTTAAGGTTTGCAGAGTGCTTTGTTTATTTTATTAACATTACAATTTTTAAAAATTAAGATAAGTCTATTTTCTTTTCTTTTAATATCCCTAGCCATTGGGAATAAAAGGAAAAAAATAAAATTGAATTCTATGTTACAGATATGCATAGTCAAGCAAAACAAATTCTCTCATCGGCTGTGTTCCGAAACATACCTGCTTCATTCCGCCCCCTGAATCCGTTGCCTCTCCGTGGGAGGGTCCTCTGGAATCATGGATGCTCGCTCTTGTTGATAAGACTTCTTACAGTTTTTGAAGTATTGTTACTGTATAAACCAGATAAATCAGTGTTTTGTGTAATTCTTTCATTAGTCCCACAAGCACCCTGGGAAGTAGATACCAGAGACATCTTATTCCCATTTTGTAGAAGAGGAAACCTAGGCTTAGACTTTCAGAATAGGGCAAGACAGACCAATCTGCTTTCCTTTTTCGGAGAGAGTTACCAAGCTGTAAATCAAGAGAATATTGAAGCTATATGTTGTAGGCAGTTGAGGCAGCTAGGGGGCTCAGCGTACAAAAGACTGGACTTGAGGTCAGAGCAGGGTTCAAATCCTGCCTCCAATATTTAATTAGCTATGAGAGCCTGGGGAAGTCATTGACTTTTCCCACGTGTAGAGTGGGATTTTCCATTCAGCCAAACTAGCCTTGTCTCTTTCTCACTCACGGCATTCCAACCTTCTTCTCTGTCCAGGTGCACTGGCTATGTCTCCTGTGCCTGGAACATCCTCCCTCATTACCCTCCACCTGACAGAGTCTTTCTTTTTCTGTAAGAAGCAGCTGAGGCACATGTTTTCATGAAGCCTTTTCCCCACTGATAGTGGCCTCCTTCCCTTATATTTATTCACTTTATATTTATATTGTGTATCTTTATATATGTACTTGCTGTCTCTCCCAGTGGAATATAAACTCCCTGTGAGCGGAGATTATTTCCTTCTTTATACCTATAAACCCGGTGCCTAGGCATATAATAGGTGCTTATGTCTCTCGACTGATTCACAAGTTGGCCTCTTCCTATCTTTCCAATCTTCTTATGTTGCTTTCTTCTATGCACTCTATGGTCTAGCCATGTGGGTTTGTTTGCTCTTCCTCCCATCTCTATCCTTTTGCATTGGTTGTACCATATGTTAGGTATTCTTTCCCTCCTCACTTCCACCTCTTATTCACAATTCTTGAGTTTCCTGTTATCTAGTATCTAAGTCTATTAAAAACATGCTTTTGTGATATTCTACAAGGTTGACCGATAATGGTTTCCTCCCAGTTGAGCGAATTCTTAGAATCTCTGACTTCTCTGAGGCTCAGCTCAAATGCTCCCTTCTGTTGGAGGGCTTTTTCCTGGTCTGTCCCAGCTTCTAGTGCCTTCACCTCTAACATTTTCTCATATTGACTTTGTATATATCTTGTATATACCTATGTGTGTATATATTGTCTCTTACATTAAAATGTAAGCTCTTTGTGGGCAGGGATTGATTTTTTTTATCCCCAGTACTTAACACAGTTTAAAATTAAATGCTTAATAAATGATTGTCGACTGATGAGTTTTGAATGATTGGCATTAAGGGGTAGCCATTAAGGATTGCCTACAAACTTGGAATTAGGTCTCCTATAGAGGGCCCTGGGGATCTATGCTTGGCCCTAGATAGAATGTTTTTCAAATTTGCAGGTGGCCCACAGCTGGGTGGGCTGGCTAAGACACTGTGTCAGAGTCAGGACTCAAAAAGGTCTCAGACTATAATGCTGGGCCAAATCAAATAAAAGGACGTTCAACAGGGGTAATGTAAGGTCTCACACTTGGGTCCAAAAATGTCAACTTCACAATAGGGTAGAGGCATGGCTGGAGAGCAGTTCATTTGAAGAAGATCTGGGGGTTTTAGATAGCTGCCAGCTTGATATGAGTTGACCACTCAATATGGCAAAGATGTCACAGGAAGATTAAGCTGGCTTTGCTTGGTCCTAGAAGACAGAAGTAGGAGTAATGGGTGAAAACTGGGAGCAGGGAAATTAAGGTTTGATGTGAGGAAAAACTTGCTAATGTTAAGAGCCAATGAGAACCATCCCCAAATGGAATGGGGTGGAGGAGATGGTATATCTCCTCATTGTAGGTCTTGAGGTAGAGGCTGGATTGCTGGGAATCCTAGAGAGGGATCCTTATTCAAGAATATGGTGGATAAAGTGGCCTCTGAGGTCAGTTCCAGATCAAAAACTCTGGGATTCTTTGACTTGTCACCAACTACCAAAGTACTAGATGTCACAGGGAGGATTCCCAGCCTGGTTTCCTGACTCCAAGGGATCTTCTCTGCTACACTTCCATTGTGAGCGGTTAGCTAATAGAACCAAGAGCTGAGAGGGACCTCAGAGCTCATTGAGTCCATCTTCATTTAGGTTTTAAAATTTTCATTGTGAATTTTAAAGTCATCACTGAATGCAAACATTTCAATATACAAAGAAGAACAAGAAAGAGGGTTGAATCAAAAACCATGAACTTTTGCCATGTACAATTTAAAAATGTATGTATGCATACATATACATACACACAATATATGTGTGTTTATATACATACATATACACAGTTACTATGTATATACATATATATGTGTATATATATATATATATGTATATATAATATATACATATATATGTATATATTATATATACATATATATATATATATGTATATATAATATATACACATATGTGTGTTTGTGTCCTTCAACTCTTGAACCTGTAAACTGACAATTTCCTTGGGTTTCCTGTTGGATGTATCCAGAATTTAAGGCTCTTGAAAATGTAGCAAAATTCCCCAAAGTTGGCTCCCAATGGCCATTCTTTTATTAAATAAACATTATTCAAACCATGCTTTATGCAGAGCATTCTGATAAGGCTGGAGGAAAGACAAAGACAAAGACGGGGTAAAGAGACTCTATGTGTCAGTAGAGAAGGGTCCACATCCACAGGAAAAGCTAACGGCAGCCTTGAAAAGATAGAAGTCCATGGCAGGAGTCTATACCCTTCAGGCATCTGGGAGATGCCATGCTGATGTCAATAAGTTAGCAGGTAGGCAAGATAATGCTGGGGTGAGGGATATTAATGATCCCTGTCTGTTAAGACATGAACAGCTGATAGAGTCCTGACTTGCCTTGCTGATGATTTCAGCTTTCAAAAGACAAAGGATGTAATGAGGGAAATGACTTTATTGGATGTGATGCTTACTAATAAGGAAGATGTGGTTGGTGAAGTGGGAATGACAGGAACCTTTGGAAGGAGAGACCATTTTATCTCAGAGTGTACGACGGATAAAGAACAGAGTGCCAGGCATTATCTGATACATATTCTAGACCTCAGCAGAACAGACTTTGAAGAATTAAGAAAAGAATTTGGTAGGATGTCATGGACACTAGAAGGATGGGAGGCTTTCCAAACAAAACTTTCATGATGTAATCATGGTAGCACTGTAGTGGTGGGGGAAATCTAAGAAGATGGATATAATTCTATAGGGAACTCATGAACGAGCATGGATTATGAAAAATATAGAAGTAAGGGCAGATAACTGAGTTCAAATGCAAAAGAAGTGTCACAGCTTGTAAGAGTAGTATCAGGAAAAGCAAAGTCCTCAGGAAGCTGGGACATTACAAAATACTCAGGATTTAAGACAATTCTGAAGGACTTAGGATGAAAAATGCTAGCTACCTCCAGAGAAAGAGCTTCTGGAGTCCAAATGCAGACTGAAGCAGAATTATTTTTTAAACTTTCTTCCTTTTTTTGTTCTATTCACAATATGACTAATACGGAAATATGCTTTGGTGACTGTACATTATAGAGGAGAGGAGAGAATTTGGACCTTAAAAATGAATGTTAAGATTGTTTTTATATGTAATTAGAAAAAATAAAATATTAAAAATACTAAGGCTGCAGAAAGGGCTTAATTACAATGAGGCAGAGGAGGAAAGAGAATAGGGGTGAGACCAGTGCTTAGACTGGCTGAGGGAGAAAATGGAGAAAGGGCAGCCTAATTCAGCTTCTGTTTTACTTAAATTTTCTCTGCCAAAGAAGATGCTCTTTAGAAAGGGAGAGATAGAGGAAAAGATAGGATGAAAAGGAATTACACCTGAAGAGAGTCAAGGAAAGGCTAGGAGTGCATCTGGTTAATCGTCCTTCTGAAATTCGAGTCCCTTGGCCTGGTTATGGAGAGGACAGGAAGATGTGATGTTGAGCTAATGGTATTGATCTCGAAGGAATAGGGGACAATGAAGAACTCCCACAAGATTGGGCATGGGTCATTGGTGTACCAATTGTTTAAAAAGGGAAGGAAATGTCTTCTACAAACTATGGCAAGATAGACAAAGCATTCATTAGGTGTCTTCTATGTTCTAGGCACTGTACTAGATACTGGAGATACAAAAATAAGAAAGCAAAACTGTCCCTCCTCTCAAGGAGCTAATGGGGGAGAACAGCACATGGTAGAGGTGGGGCATGACCGGGGAGGGTGGATGAAGGAGGTAGAGTTTGGGGAGAGTCTAGATGAGAGGGAGGTAAAGGATAACTGGGGTCTTTCCTAAAACACAAGAAGTTGGTCAGTTAACTACAGAGCACTCAACAGTTAATCGGTTAATTTGGTGCTGATTCGTGGCAAAATGGCAACTCCTTTATTCTTCTAAAGTCGCATTGTTGACTTGTATCCCCAGTATCTAGCAGAGTGCTGGGCACTCCTATGTTGGCATTTAAAAAGACTTGCTGATTGGTTGCAATAAAGGCCATTTTGTTCCCATTGAATACATTTGTTACCTTGAATGCTTTTATAATCTGTGTGTGGGGGTGGGAAGTGGGGGGCACCCTTTATCCACCGTTGTGTATACCTGTACATGAGCTAGATTCAGAAATTTCCCAAAGGAACCTTTTGGTAGGAGGGCAATATGAATCAAAGAGTTGCTGATTTAGTGGTCAGCTTCGGAGATCGGATCTGGTTTGTGTAACCCAATGTTCAGGGGGTCCTGGGTCAGGCCTCAGGTAGTAATTGGGTTACACAATCTCTGAGGTCAAATCTGTAATTCTGTGACAGTTTCTTAGGAAGGGTATTGAAGGGATAAAGCAAAATTAAAATGACATAATTGACACTGAGAATAAGGCAAGATATTAACCTGTCTCATCATTCTTGAGATGAGCAAAGGCCATTCTGTCCCCATGAGTCCAAAGTGAAATAGATCAAAGGAATCAATCACCCTCAACCACTCAAATTCCATAAGTGATGAGACAGCTCTCCTCTCCGGGTCACAGCTTCATCTCCACAGTCACTTCCTCCTGAGGGCAGATGCCTCTCTGAGCAAGGAGTAGCTCTGGCTCTTGCCCAGGTTGGAGGCAGGAAGAGGAGTGTCCTGGGGGCCTTTGTCCACATGGGTTTGATTTGTGTTCCTGAAACCAACAAAAGACACATTTGTTTAGAAGCAGAGCTGCTGTTACCATACCCTCAGCCACTCTAGACTCATGTCTGCATTAAAACATAATCTCTTTAGTCAAAGCACTTTTATTCTTTTCCAGGGAGATGTAACATCTCTTTGTACTCTAAGGAAACCCTGCAAATTGAATTTAGTTGTTTAGGGCTCTGAGCCCTGTGTAGTCAGGGAGCTTTATTAAATCAAGTTCCTGATTGTTTCATACTCTCTGGGCTATGAAACAAGTTGGAGGGTGGGAGAGGCAGAGGGTACCCACTGCCCTGGAAGCTCCAATCAAAACTTAATGCATCCAGGTCCCGACTATCCCTGTGGCACTGCATACCAATGGGTGAAGTCACTGAAGTTTTCTCTGCTTCAATTTTCTTATCTATAAAAGGGTGAATGGGTTTCGTAATTTAAGCCAGGAAAAGCAGTTGTAGTAGGTAGATCAGAGGATCTTGTGGTGCAAATCCCAGTTCTGGTGACCTTGGGAAATTAACTTGTCTTTTCTGAACCTCAGTTCCTTTATTTGTAAAATAATGGGGTGGGATTGCTCAGCCCTATTTTCTCATTTGTAAAATAAGGGGGGTGATATGCTCCTGGGAAGGAAAGCACTGACAAATCTGTACAGTAGACTAAGTAACAGAGACATCGGCTTGCCAGCAACGTTCTATACAGTCAAAGCTTGGGTCTTTCCAGTAGTGATGTATGGCTGTGAGAACTGGACTATGAGGAAAGCTGAGAACCACGGAATGAATCGATGCTTTTGGATCGTGGTGCTGGAGAAGACTCTTGAGAGTCCATTGGACAGCAAGAAAGTCAAATCAGTCAATACCTAAAAAAATAATTTGGGCTATTCTGTGGACAGTCAAATACCGAAGCTGAAGCTTAAACACTTTGGCCACATGATAAGAAGATGAGACTCATTGGAAAAGGCCCTGATCTTGAGAAAGACTAAAGGCAAAGAGAGAAGGGAACGTCAGAGGATGAGATGGATCGATAGGGTCATGGAAGCAATAAACACGAGTTTCGACAGACTTTGGGAGGCAGTGGAGCGTAGAAGGGGTGGTGGTGTGCTATGGTCCATGGGGTCACAAAGAGTCAGACACGAACGACTGAATGACAACAACAGACTTTGATTGTGTGGAAAGTCCCTTCCAGCCTGTGAGTGAGCAAACAATGACCAAGATTTTCTCTTAATGTTAAGAACCAGGCGCTTACAAAATGTGGATTATGTGGAAATATTAAGTTAAATGCTTTCCTGCCCCACCCGTAGATAGGAACACCAAGTTATCTCAACTCCCTGGGGACTGGACCTTTTTTTATTTGCAAGTGGCTGGAAAATGATGTGACCAAGGACTAGAAGAGATTGGGAGAGGTTTGCTCAGCCATCTTAATTGTCCCTATTTGTGGAATGGAAGAAATAGAACAGAAAGTCATAACCCTTGAAAACGGGGAGTTTGCCTGGGACAGCTCTGACCAGACCTTTAATTAGGGCCTTGAGAGGGTGACAGTCTAATCACAGGGCTCTTGGATGATTCTTTTCAGCTGTTCAGAGCCGTACATCTTCCTCTTATGGATCAATGAATTATCTTCCTTGGTGGAGGAGTTGGGGCACAACTGAAGAATCTAAAGTGATTTGTTTAAAAAATTCTGTCTGACTTTTAGAAACTAACTTTTTGCCCACTAGAATGACTTATGAGCTCTTTTTTTCCAATGTGAATTTTAAAGTTGTTTTTAACCCACCTAAAGGTGGGTGATTTAAAAAAATCACCCTCAGTCCTTATGTGTCAGATTCAGGTAGCGCCTTAATAAAGTGCAGATATAGACCCAAAGACTTACACCTCTCCTTGGCCTTTGCTTCCATGGAGGCAAGCCTATATCTTCTTTATCTTGCTCAAGATCCAGATGAAGGATGATAAGGCGCCTCGTTAGGACAGAACAATACTTAAATCCCAAATACTTGAATCCTTACCTTTGAAGATGAGCACTGATTTACTACAAGTTCCTTTGGAGACCAGCAAGAGCAAATTCGCCAGCTCAGGTTGTCCCCAAACTCCCGTTCCAATAGTGGGATCAGGCACTGCTGATTCTCAGGCCTGGGTTATGCTCCCTGTCGGCCTTCTCCTCTCCTTTTTCCCAGTTACTCAGTGTTGCTGGAGGAAGTCATGAAACTTCACAGATGACTACCACTTCAAGCTGTCTAATTTCAACTGGAACTTTGTTACTGAATAGCAATACTGTCTCTTCATGAATGAGCCAGGAATGTAGTGAAAAGGGTGCTGAGCTTGAAGCCACCCTGTCTCTGCTACTTATTACCTGTATGACCTTGGGCAAGTCACTTAATTTGTCTCAGCTTCATCTGTAAAATGAGAGGGCTGGGTTAGCCCCACAGTCTTTCCTGGCTGCAAAGCTGTGATCCCAGAGACCAGCTCTCTGACACATCCTCTGATCCAGCTGTTTTGAATCTTCTCAAGACACCAACTTTGTCCTCAGATTCCCTTCTTTTAGCAAGTGACCTTACTTTCTTCCTTATTGCAAAGGTTGGGACCGTCGGCCATGAGCTCCTTCATTGCTTCTCCTCTACACCTGAATACACCTTTCTCACACCACAATCTCAGACTAAAAGTGACCCAAATGGCAGCGAAAGCTACATTGTGCCCTCCTGCCAAAGCCCATCTTCTTTACTTCCATATTCTCCTAGTGATGCTCGATACCTGTGAATGTTGGCATGCCATAATCCCAGAAGATTCATTATAAGTGACCTAAAAAGCAGCAGAAAGACACATGGTGTTTATGAAAACATACCCAGGAGTCTGATCTCTCTAGCAATACAACTAGGACTTTCAATTCCCACCTGGAGAAATAATTAATGATGGAAGACAGCTGCTTGGAACCTAGGCCTTCCCTAAAGAGTTACCTGCTTTCCCCTGGGATTCTAAACCATAGCGACTGGGAAGAGCTGTACTCTGTATCTGCGGGGTGACAGACTCAGTCAGTGGGATGATGGAGCCATCCAAGTGATCATTGTAAAGTCAAAAAAGGGCAAGTTTCTTTTTTATAATGTTAGATGTATATGTCCAGGCATATTTTTCCAGGAATAAAAAAAATAACCTTTTTAGCTGGCTTGCTTATGAGCATGGATTTCCTTCCTAGAGACTGCCATGTTGTAGTGAGGAGAAAGATGGCCTCAGAGTCAGGCAGAGAGGTGTTCAAGTCCTGCGTTTGACAAATACAGCCTATGTGACCCTGGACAAGCCAAAGAACTCTCTAAGGTGACCAATTTAAGAGGGATTCTTCTCCAAGAATTTCTAAAACCAGTGAAACCACCGGTTGAATCCTTTCCCCTTCAATATTGTATATTAAATGTATCATTACATATTAATTGGACTCTCTAAAGGCAGATTATTTTATCTTTATTTCATCTCATGCCATTTTGTCACATTCAATGACTTGGGGGCATATTAGATAGAATTGGCCCAAAATGTAATGACTAGAGGTCACATAAAGTCATTTTTTTCCTGGATATTAAGTTTAGAGCCTTGTGGAAAATCCAGTTGCATGAGTAAGGCAGATGTACCATTAAACATGCTCTACTCCTGTGCTTCCCTGAGTGTCAGAGTTGTTACCAGGCCTCCTATTACCTGGAGCAAGAATTAATAATAACAATACCTATTATTATTATTGCCGTCATTGTTGCTGGCCTTTGCAAGTGCCTTAAGGTTTGCAAAGCACTTTACAAATATCGTCTTGTGATCCTCACAAGGATCCACCCAGGAGGCAGGTGCTATTATTATCCTCATTTTACAGCTGAAGAATTTGAGGCAGACGGTGGCCAAGTGATCGGTCCAGGGTCATACAGCTAGGAAGTGTCTGAGGCTGGATTTGAGCTCAGCTTTTCCTAACTCCAGGTTCATTGCTCTATCCATGACCTTAGATGAAGTGCTTTGCCTCAGTGGGCTTCTTTTTTCTCCTTTGTAGAAGGAAGTGTTTGACTCAGATGATCTCTAAGTTTCCTTCTTTTAAAAATCCTTCAATCTCTTCTTTTTCTAGTTTGCCCATCCCCAAAGTCATGGGACTGTGGAGGTCGGATATCATAGGGCCTTCATACTTCCTAGCTCTAAAATCCTTGGATTTTGTGTTCATGTTTATATTCCCCATGGTTTCTAACTGCGATTTGCAAATAGTAGACACTTAATCAAAGTTTTTTGAATTGTTATTGAGCCGAATCTGCATATAAAAACCTACATATTTCCTTCAAATGCCTTTTATCGGATATTGGCATGATACCTCTCTGCTTCTGGCAATAACAATTTGAAGGGCAACAACGAAGAGTGTCTACAGAGTTCCGGAATACTGGAGGCTTCTAAAGACATTTCATTCTAGTCTTTAAATAGCATGCCCTACAGAATTTCCCCAGCACGCAAATACTAGGAGCTGGCATGTTCATTATCCTGAATTAAGAAGGATGCTTTGGACTTGGACAAAGGAAGCCTAGCAGAGCAACTGGGAAACTCAGCAAAGCCAAGTGATCATTCATTGTCTTGTAAGGGTCATGGACATTAGAGGCAGGAGAAGCTTTAGAAATCTTCTGGTCCAAACTCTCATTTTTGGAGGCAGGCAAGGGACTTGCCCAGTGGCACACAATAAGCAAGAAGTGAAGACAAACTTTTAAAAATTGAACTGAATTATGTATATGTATATGTATATGTATATGTATATGTATATGTATATGTATATGTATATGTATATGTATATGTATATGTATATGTATATGTATATGTATACGTATATGTATACGTATATGTATATGTATATACTTAGTTGAACCCAATTCAGGCTCTTTTTGGTTCACCATCAAAAATGAAATCCAGCATCAACACATGAAAAAAGTCATCTGCATGGAGCACTTCCTCTTTAAAAAATCATGGAATCATAAAATTGTAGAGGTAGAAGGAATCTCAGAGACCTCTAGTCAACCCCTCCTAGCCTCTTTATCCCGATTATACCATTCTGGGCAAGTGCTCATCTGGCTTCTTACTGAAGATCTCCATTGGATTGGAACCTACTATCCTTCTGCTCCCCTCCCCCAGGCAGCCTATTCCATTTGTCTACAGAGCTGTGTTATAACTAGTTTTCCCCTACATGGAGCCCAAATCTGCCTCCCTCGCCCTATGACCCATTGGCCCTAGTTCTACCCTATAGGGACAAGCGGGACAAGGCTAATCCTTCTTCTACATGAGAGCCCACAAGATATTAGAAATCTCCTAACATGCTTCCCTTCAACATTTCTGCTTCTTTCAACTGATTATCACACAGGGCATAGATTTGTTTCAAAGGAAATAAACCACTGGCTCCATAGTAAAACTGGTGGTTGCACATAGCAAACCCTTAGCAAATGTTTGTTGTTTTGATTTTTGCTCATCATTAAACTGTTTCCCTTGAGGAAGATGGTTGAGCTTTCCTGCCTTTTTTTTCTCAAGCTGGCAAATTTTATTGACAAGGACATTGACAAGCTGAAGTGTGTATGCAGAAGAGGGTGATCAAGATAGTAAGGCAATTAGAAATCAGGCCAGAACAACATCAGATGAAAGACTTGAAGAAAATAATAACCCTCATTATAACGACAGCAGCAGGAACAATGATGAAAATACTTTTACATCGGCTTTACAAATATTATCTCATTGGATCCTCACAACATCCCTGAGAGGCAGGTACCATGGTTACTCTCATTTTATAGATGGGGAAACCAAGGCAGAAGTGAAATGACTTGCCTGGGGTCATACATTCACAGTGTCTTAGGCTAAACGTGAACTCGGGTCTTCTTGACTCTGTCTGCTTTGATACCTGTTGAACTTAGGTCAACCTATGGCTTAGTGGGGACAGGATATCGGTATTCAAAACCTAGACAGCAGGAATGCAGTAGAGAATTCAGGCTTAAAAGACAATGGTACCCTCCTGAAAATGGCATAGTTAAGGGAAGAGTTAACAGTGACTCCTGCAAGTGTAATTGCAGGGGCTTAGACTGGAGAAGAGAACATTGGAAGCACTAGAGCTGTGTTCAGGTACTTGAAAAGTAGTGAGAGCGTCATTTAGGACTGCAAGGGAGCTAGAGGTCAGGGATTCTAACTCTCATTTTACAGATGAGGAAACTGAGGCATAGTAAGGTTAAATGATTTGCCCAGGGTGCTTCTCAGATTCCATGATTCTATAGATTGTTCAAGGGTTAATACACACACACACACACACACACACACACACACACACACACGCACGCACACACACATATATATTTTAAATCATCATATGAGAGTCTGGGTCATGTTGGGAGTGGAAGCCTTTTTGGAAATGTATGACTCACTACATGGTAGTGAGGTTTCTCCAGCTGTGGGGAAGATTGTTTATAAATATCAATTACCAGTTCTCCATCTGGGCCTGGCAGGTTCTCTGAGTTTACAAGCAAAATGCTTTAATAACTTCATCTTTGGAACCCACAGATCCAGTCCTTTTGTTTGTGCTCCAGGAAGTTCATGTGATGCCCATTTATTTAGTAAGTGGGTGGGAAGGGATGCAGGATGGGAGACAATGATTTCACACAAAATTTCATTAGTGGCTTTGGAATTTAAAAAATATATACCTCCTCCATTGGCAGAAGTTGCACTGGCTACAGTATCCTTGTGAGATATCCAAGTAGCCAAATAATCATCTTAACTCCTATGATTCTGTCCCCAGTCATCTCCCTCTGGCTCTGTCAAGCTTGACCCCCTCCTAAGGCCAGAGATTTCCAAGGATGGAGTCAGGAGACCCATATCTAAACACCAGCTCCAGAACTGTTAGCATCTGTGTCACCTCACCCTGCAACTTTTTGGAGACTCAGTTTTCTCATCTCTTAAATGGAGATAGTAATGCTCATACCACCTACTTCACAGTGAAAGGTGAAAGTTCTTTGAAAAACCTGAAAGTAGTGTAACATAAATGGGAATGATCAGCATGCAAAGGTTCCAATCTGGGGGCAGTATGGGGAAATCCCATTGTGGGAACTCCCTTTCCCAACATCGATTGCAACTATGACTTATTAGATAAGTTGCTACTTGAGGCATGTAGAGGATAAATGACCTGCCCAGGGTTACTAGGATGTGAACTCAGGTCTTCTTAGCTCTAAGCCCTGGATCAGTCCCATAGTCAAGCATCGGCTAAGCTTCCAAGTCTCAGAGAGGAGCTGTTAGATCTCACTCGTGGGTTAGTCATGCCAGATATGAGTTAATGGCTACCGCCAGTTAGCTTGGGAGTGGGGTGTTTCTCTTCTTTGTCTGATGGAAGGTGATCCATGAATCCAGAGCATTGGGAATGTCCCCTGACCCTCAGTTCCCTCATCTGTAAAATGAAAGGGGAGTTGTGTTAAACTGAATCACTTGGAGCTTTAACACCACCCCCTTCCCTCCAGCTTTGAACATTCCGTGATTCTACAATGAGGTCAAGAGTGAATATCTGTGAGTATTAATTCCAAGGTTGTGGGACCCAAATGACTGTTGAAGAGACTCTTAAGGCAGGGGGCCTTGAATGTCAGAGCCAGTTTGAGGATCTGAGCAGGGCAGTCAGGGGTGTGGGTGAGATAGAGAACTGAGACTCCAGCTGAAATCAGGTACTGAGGAATATTCATGCACATCAGAGGCTGTGTGGTGTGTAGAACTTGGGTTCCAATCCTATGCTCAAGGGACAGTCAACTCGCTTCTCTGACCCTCGGTATTGGTGAAAGAAGTCATGTGAAATCAATAAGAATTTATTAAGCACTTACTGTGTGCCAGGCACATAGTGCTAAGTACTGGGAAGGAAGCCAGTCTCCGTCCTCAAGAAGTTTACATTCTAATAGAGGAAGACACCACACAATAGGGACCTGAAAAGCTTTGGCTTTTATTGGAAAATGGCAATATGCCCACCTCACAGGACTGTGGAGAGAAAAGTGCTTTGCTACCCATAAGTGTTATATAAATAGGAGCTATTGTTGTTGACAGACCCCACTGGTATACTGGTAGCATACTTTGACAATCCTCTCTGCCAAGTGTCTAGGTACTACCAGCACTTATCTGGCTTAATCCTGCTCAGTATCTACCTTACACACATTTTAGTTGTCTCATTTTCTAATTAGGATCAAAGGTTTAGAACTGGAAGGGAACTCTGACTTTATCCCTTTATTTCACAGATAAGGAAAATGAGGCCTAGAGGGCTTAAATATTTTGCTGGGCCACATATGCAGTAAGTGTTAGTGGCAGGATTTGAATTCAGGTCCTATGGTTCTAAATTCAGCTATCTTTCTGCTTTACTATGCCATCTATCTAGATTCTCCAATATCCAATCCCCTACTTGCCAACCACTGGCAAACTAGGATTCCCTGAAATAGTTTAGGCCTTACCAGAATGCTTTTCCCATGATATTTCTGGCAGAGGCTTCTGTTCGCTTTAACTTTAAGAAAGAAATCATTGAGTCTAAATTGTGAAGATTTACTCTGAGATCATAGTGTGGGTTAATATCACCATAGTTTGGTAGCAAGAAACAAATGAGGCAGAGAAAACAGGGTAATTGGGAGGATGATAGGAGAGGGTGCTTTGATTAGTGAAGCCCAATTACATGGCATGAGTGCAATATAGATTTTTGTGCAGGGCTCATCTTCAGAAGGAGAGCATGAGTGCCCTCCACCATCTTGCCTCCACACTTGTGGTTTGCCAGATAGTAGAACATACATGGAATCATAATCACAGAATATGAGTCAGAAGGGGCTCCATTGCCCCCATGGTCCAGCCCACAACCAAAAAAGAAAGCCCTCTATGACATGCCTGACCAATGGCTGTCCGCCTCTCCTCAAAGACAGCCGGTAACGGAGAGCAGAGTTCTCCATGCAGCCAATTCCACTTTTGGATAGCTCTCATCATTAAGCCTAAATTTCTCTCTTTGAAGCTTCGCTCAACTCCTGATTCTGCCCTCTGAGGTCAAATAGAATGCATCTAAACTTTCTTCTATACCATAGCCCTTCAGATATTGAAGGCAGTTGTCTTGTCTCCCATCCATTTTCTACTCCAGTCCCTAATCACCTCCTGAGTCTTCTCTTGTCTACACTAATCTTGCCCCATTCCCTCATGTCATTCTCATCGATCATGGATTCAAGGTTCCTTGCCATCCTGGGTTCCCTTTTGTGGACCCTTTCCATCCTATCAATGTCCTTCTTAAAGGTGACTGCACCAATCCAGAAGAGGTCTGCTGAGGGCAGATAGCCACCTCCCTATTATTGGAAGTTCTGCCCCCTTAATGCAGTCCAGTCTGAGGTTGCATTAGCTTTTCTGGCAGCCACATCCCCTTGGTGACTCACACTAAGCTTTCAGGCCACTAAATGTCCCAGATCTTTTCAGACAAATTGAAATCTAGCCCTACTTCCCTCATCTTATATTTGTGAAGTTGTTTTTGGTACTTACACATGAGGCTTTACAATTCTCCCTATTGAATTTCATCTTATTAGACGAACCCAAAGCTCTAGCCTGTCCTGGTCCTTTTGGATACTGACATTGTTGTCCAGTGTGTTTGCTATGGCCTTGGTCCACCGGCAGATTTGATGAGCAGGCCATCTATGTCAAAGTCACTGATAACAATACAAAATGGCACAGGGCCAAACATAGATCCCTGGAACACTCTGCTAGTCAAATTTACACTGCTCTATTAATGACTACTTTGAGTCAAATCCACCTAATTGTATTGTAGTCTAATTGAGTATATCACAAATATATTATAGAACATTTCTCCATGTTCTCTATCAAATAATCAGGGACATTTATCAAATGCTTTGTTAAAGTCTAGGTTGCTTGGACCTTGCTACCTTGTCTTTGCTAGGTGGTGCAGTGGATAGAGCACCAGCTCTGGAGTAGAGAAGAGTCATCTTCTTGCTGCTGTATGACCCTGGGCAAGTCACTTAACCCTGTTTGCCTCAGTTTCCTCAACTGTAAAATGAGCTGGAGAAGGAAATGGCAAAGTAGTCCAATATCTTTGCCAAAAAACCCCAAACACCCAAATGGAGTCACAAAGAGTCAGACATGATCGAAAAACACTTCCACTATTTTAGATGTTGGAGAGTTCTTCAAATAATCCTCAATTTTGTCTGCTGTGTTCAATCCTGCTATGGTTCATACCTAAGAAACTTCAGAGTTTCTGAGAGTGTTTTAAATATTTTTGACATTATGTCTCACTCCCGAAGGAGTGACATCATTCCCCAGTAGGATAAATGGTGGCTATCCTGATGGATCTGTGATCTCTTCCATATGAGTATGCCTTCCTACAATGCAGATCACAAGCCACTCATGATTTCTCATCCAGTGCGATGCTTGTTCCTGCCTTCCTGTAAGTTGTTCATGGGTGTCCACCCATCGTGCTGAAGCCTTCCTCTACATTGGCCTCAATCTTTCCCCTCTCCAATCCATCTTCCACACAGTTGCGAGGTTTTTCTTCTGCATGGCTCTATGTTGCTGTTTGTTTAATAAATTTCAATGACTCCCTAGTACCTCTAGGTCAAATGCAAACTGCACTGTCTGACATCTTAAACCCCTCCCCAGTTGGCTGCAACCTACCTTTCTAGTCTCTTTATACCACTTTCCTTCATGCACTCCATGATCCAAGCTGATTTACTGCTTGTCCCTTACACAGGACACCACCATTCTCCATGCCTTTGCACAGGCTATTCCCCATGCTTGAAACATACTCCCTCCTCCCCTCCACTCTAAGAATCTATAACCACCTCCAAAGCTCAGCTCAAGCTCCACCTTCTACATAAAGTCTTTCTCATCTGTCTAGGCCTTCTTATGCCTCTCTTGTTGGATTTTGACACATAGTGGACTTATTTTAATACATGGTATGTGATCCCCTTGGGAATGTAAGTTTCCCAAAGGCAAGAATTATTTCATTTTTTGTCCTGGTATCCCAGTCCTTGAGACTGCCCTCTGTACCACACCTGGCCTCACTCTCTTCCCATCTCCATCCTTACCCTTTGGCTCAGATGAAATAATTCCTGTTTATAATTCATCTGGGCGGTCATAATTCAGCAATCCAGTTTAGTTCAATTCAACAAACATTTATCGATTTTTTTCTTATATCCAATATCTTGGGTGTACAAAGACATAAATACTAAGTTACTACCTTCAAGGAGTTTGCTGAATTTGGAATAAGGAGGAAATGAGTTGAAATCTAGCCTCAAATACTTATTAGCTGTGTGACCCTTGAATAAGTCTCTTAAGCTGCCAGCCTCAGTTTCCCCATATGTCAAATGGGAACAATAAAAGCATTTACCTCATAGGGTTGCTGTGAAGATCAAATTATGCAAAGTGAATTGCAAATCTCAAAGTCCTATGTCAAAATCATCATTATTGTTATTATTTTACTGAATGGATACAATATGTGTATAAGTATGCTGCGAGAGTTCGAGGGAGGCTTCATGGAGGAAATGGCCCTGAGTTGAGCCTTGAAGGCAGAAAGGGATCATGAGAGGAGCAGATGAGGAAGGAGAGCATCCCAGGCACAAACCACCCGTTCTAACCTTCGGAGATGAGAGAGGAAATCCTGAAGCTCAATGTGGCTAGAACATAGAGTCCACAGAAAAGAGTAATATGAAATAAGGCTAAGAAGGCAGGTGGGTGCCAGAGAGCAGAAGTCTTCCAGTGCCAGATAGGGATGTGTTGGCTCTTGGGAGCCACTGAAGCTTTTTTGATGATTGTTTTAGCAAGATATATTTTCATCCATGGTTCGGAAATCTAAATCTTCTTCTCAGACATTATCTCCTCAGGCACCTGTTCATGTCTCAAATCTGTCCTCTTCAAAATCCTTTACCTTTGATTAGTGACAATGATGAAAACACCACCTGCTGCCTCAAGACCAGTTCATTTACTAAGACTTCATAACCCCTGGTAACATTTCTAGGTTCTTTCTGGTGGCATCCACAATCTTCCCATGAGTCACCATGAGGGCTAACAGTATCGTGAATGATGAGGACCTGCCCACTCTGTGGGTGACCTGGCGTGGCTTAGAGCAGATGATGGAGAGACTTCACCATCAAATAGCACGACTGCTTCTGCCTTTCTTTGAATCTCTGGTACATGGTGTAGTGCGTGGTACAAAGTAACTGCTAACTAAATGTTTGTTAATTGACTTACTATATAGCATAATAGAGCACTGGACTTGGAGTCAGGAAGACCTGAGTTCAAATATGACCTCATATACTTACTAGTTGTGTGACCCTGGTTAAGTCAATTAACCCTGTTTGCCTCAGTTTCCGCATCTGTAAAATGAGGATAATAATGATAGCACCTACCTCCCTGGGTTGTTGTAAGGATCAAATGAAGGAATATAGGGAAAGTACTTTACAGACCTTAAAGTGCCATGTAAACATCAGTTTGTTTATAAAATGGATTTGAGACTTTCTTCCATAGATAAATTCAGAGACAATTTATTAAATGTCTGCTGTGTACAGAAAGCTGTACCTAGGTAGGGGCGAAGACATGATGTCTAAGTAAGGTCCTATTACTGCCCTCCCATGGAGTTTACAGTCTAGTGAAACCAGCCAAATGCTGTCTCTTACATGGATCCTTTCCTGGTCGTCCCTCTCTCTTCAGCTCCTGTTGCCTTCCTACCAAATCTACATTGTATCTATTTTGCATAAGCTTTGTCTATATGTATATATTATCTTTTCCAATAAGCTCCTTGGGGACAGAAAAGGTGGCATTTGAGGCGGGCTATAGAGGATGCATAGAAATATGTAAACATGGCATCAGTTGAGCCTGGTGACTTAGGGAAAGCATGCACACTGAAAGATGTGTGTGTGTGTGGGGGGGGTGCAGTGGGGAAGAGCTTACCGTTGCATAGGCTCTTTTGTCAGAAATATCAGAGCTGTGAGAATGTCTGTCAATGCCAGGACTCGGCAGCCGTTCTCTCTCAGTGGGAAGGCACCTTCAGGGAGGCTGTTTCCTGAGACAAAACCCATCATTTTGGAAATGCCATGACATAATAACAACTTTCCAGAGTATAGCCCTTGCTAGAAAATGCAGAGAAGGGAGAGGGAGCCAACCTTCTGAGGATCACAGAGTTGCTTTCCAGCTCGGACTGCTGGAATCTATGCTTTTGCTGAGAAGTATTTATAGCTATACACAAAGGGTCTTGGTTCTTCCACAGCAGCAGCTGGTGTACTGGCTTTCAGCCAGTTTTGGAAAGCTCCAAAACTTCATTCTTTTTGTTTTAGTTGAGGACTGGCCTGCCTTGGTGGAGTAAAATAAGGAAGCAGTGAGAGAATAACCCAATAGTAATTTATTTTGTGAGTCTTCAAAAGAACTCAGACTCTTGTAGATTTAGAGCTGAAAGGGACCTCTGAAATCACCTGATCCCACTCCCTCATGCAGATCCCCCTCATCTGGGGGATCTCTGCAAACCAGCCCAGGTTCAAGCACATGTGCAGGGAATTCACAAATGGTGCACACTCCTGGCCAGAGGGAAACCAGCTACACACATAGAGAACACATGTAGCCAGAGGACATCCATAGCCAGGGTACCTCATGCTCCTAGGGGAGTGTCCCCAGGGAAATTGCTTTACATGCAGTGCTGCTGCTTTTCTACAGAGTGGCTAATGCTGTCTGCTTCCCCATTTCCAGTGAGGACTCACCACTCTTCCAGTCTTTGAGGTTAACGGTGTTGGTGTTGACCTTAACTCTTCATTGTCCTTCCTCTCACTGAGACCACCAGGTGCCAAGCCTCACTGATTTGATGCCTAGGACATCTCTCATGTCCATTCCTTTCTCTCTGCTCGCATGACTCCCACCCTAGGTCCGGGGGGCCCCATAACCTTTCACATGCACTATTGCGATTGCTTTCTACCAGGTCTCTCTCCCATCTCCGACTGATCTTCTACAAAGCTGTGTAGATGACCTTTCTAGAAGTCAGGTCTGACCATCTCACTCTCCTACTTGATCAGCTTCTGTGACCTTCTTTCATCATTTTGTAGAGGGGGAGAAGAAACCCAGGATGCAGGGATCCCAAACCAAAGTTCCCAGGGCGAGGCCACCTGGAATGAATTTGCAGACACAAGTATTATTTAAGTCAAGGAGGCAAAGATTTATTATGCTTTTTCAGCAGCAAGAGTTCTTAGGGAACCTGCAACCATGAATAGGTTCAGGGGGAATCTTTATAGAAGCTAATAGGGGATTAAGGGGGGGACATGTCAATTAGGTGTTTGGGTGTTGGATTAGGGAGTGGTTCAGGCGTGTTTAGGGAGTGGTTAGTTCTTAAAAGAACGTGCACATTTAGTATCTATTGCGCAGGTATATTACCCAGAGTTTTCTAGAAAATAGCCAAATAGCCCACAGGGAGGTTACTGGGGGTCTGGTTTTTACTGTGAAACATCTCTAAATTCACTATCGGTTGGGGCTAAAGGGAATAGTTTCTCATCTAGTGTTTTGTTAGACAAAATACCATGTCTAAGATACATGTTAGAAAGATCAGTACATAGTAAATATGGTTATGACTCATTGTACAATCAATTATCAGTATCCGGAAATCAATCTATGATTGGGCATAGCTGCTTACTGAGGAAGAAGCAGAGATAAGTTGGGTCATGCTGCCTTTCGACTAGAAAGAAATAGCTTGGGATGGAATACGTTTTGAGAACTAGATGTGTTTATGAGAACTGGATGTGTTTTGGAATTGGGGTTCAGGCACAGACACCCAAGCAGAGGCTATTAGAATTTAGGGTCCAAGCAAAGCCCCTCATCATTATCTCCTTAAATAGATGGGACACAAAATCATTTGGGGTAAGGGGCAAAGGTCTCAGTTTCTGGAACTGCTTCATGCTGAGGGTGGATGTAGAGCTGTCCCTGCTTCACAGGGTCCCTCATTCAAGGAACTGCATCTGTAGCCGGTGTCTGGAACTTGGTTGATGCCAGGGTCAGGGGGTGATGGGTTGTGGCCTTGGACAGAGGTTGGTATCCAGCTTGAGTTGTCATCTGCAGGTGCAGTGTACTGAACCTAGAAGAGACAAATCTGGCAAGAAGAGTTAACGAGCAAGGACCAAAAAGAAATAAAAGAATTACAATCAGGAGGGGGACAAGAAAAGGAGTTAACAAGAGCTTCATAGCCAGAGAAGGCTGTGGCTTTTTGTATTGGCTGAGAAGTGAAAGCTAGATAAGGAGAACCTGCAAGGAGGGTGGAGGGAGAAAAACGGTCATAGGTACAAGTAATGAATGTTCCCTCAGTACAAGAGGTACAGCTGGCAGAGGTGAAGGTTTGCAAGCACTCTTCACTGAGTATACTCACAGGTGGAGCAAGTCAAAAAAACCAGCAGAGACATTTACAAGCCCTCCCTTAACAGGGGTCTTTACTAATTCGGTGGCTGTAGAGCTTATCTTCCAAGTCTGAGAGTAATTCCCTGTTGCTAAACTGGGGGTGGAGGCGGATAAATTTGCCCATTGTGGAGTAGCCAGTACTATTGGGGTGGCAAAAACCTCTGAGGAGGTCACATCAGGGAGAGGAGCTTTTGCAAAAACTGTCTCTGGGCAAAGGTGAGGATTGCCCTGTGGATGGGGGTGACATACCCAGCAGTCTTGGGCTCCCCCTCTGCCTATAGAATTTCTCAGTTTAATTAAGTAGTTGTCTTCCCACTTGTGAGGGCGAAGGGAACTTAGGGTATCAGGGAGATGGAGAAGGAGAGCTATGGTTAACATTATCAATACAAAGGAAAATGTTCCAAGCAGGAAAGAGAAAACAATTACTTTCCTTTATATTTCTACCATAGACAGGATATCTAAAGTTATTACTCTTCACTAACGTAATTGTACTGCTTTAAGCAAAAGAGGTTCCTGACTTGAACCTTACAAGTGAATAGACAGACATTTTTGTTTCACAAGTTTCTTTATCCTTCCTGATTGTATTCATTCTGGAAGAAAGAGATACTTCAGAAATGGAATCTTTTACATAAAATAAATTCAGACATTAATTTAACTTTTGCTTAGGCCATGGAATGACTACAAATTAAGATCAAAACAGCAAGATTTATAAACTCATTACATTAATTTAGCAATTAATTATATTGCAAATGAAAGTTTGGTAGGCCTTCTAAAATCACAAAAAGACCTTTTTTTTAACATTTCTTCTAAAAGTATTTCCCCTTTTAATTTAAAAGTTTTAAAATTTATCCTGATGTTAAGAAATAATCACTAAGCTTTTCTGAAAAAAATTTAGCTGAAAACTTTAAAGTGATAGCTTTCTTTTTCACCTTAAAGGAAAAATAAACCCTTAAAATTGAGATTCATTATAACTAAGTTGGTGTAAATTGTCTTTAAGTAATATAAATTCCCAAAGTATTGTAGCAAACAGCATTCTTAATTATTGCAAAATTCTTAGGTATCTCTAAGTTTCCTAGTCAAAAGGTGTTGTAATAGAATCTCACATTGGTAACAGTAAGAGACTGATCACAAGAAAAATACTGTTGCTCTTAAAATCCTTTTAACAAAGAGAACATCTTAAGGTGAGCCTTAAGCAATTTGCATAAATTTCTGCACATGTTCTAGTTCTAGATAAAATAATATTAGATTCCCCAGTGAGATAACACAAAAGAGCTCATATCTTTTACTGACTACTTGCTCTGATCATAGAAATTTGCTATAGAAAGAAAAAAGCAAGGATGTATGACATACCAAATATAACAGGATAAAACATCCTTGGCTTTGTTTAAATTCAGATATAGTTACAGTTCATGCAGTATCTGTTCCACCTCATTGCTAAACTCAGAAATAGTCAGGTGGGAACATTATTTTCCAAAGGAACACAGGGGGAAACTGAGCCAGGAGGATGCCATCCTAGAATGAGACTAAGATTGTCCCCTCAGCTTTTTCCCAAATGCAGACTCCCACCTGTTAACAGTACAGGATCACATTCCCTCTGAGTAGCTTGTGGCATTTCTCTCAGATGCTCATTTAATGTAGACAGTTATACCCAAATTGAAACTCAAAACAAAATTAGTCATGGTCCCAAGTGCCTCTTGCCTTGAACAACAAGTTTCACCAATCACAGCTTAGAGTCAAATACAATTGCTTTCATGGAGCTACAATAAGCAATAAAGATTTGCCGGGACTCACATACATAAGAGATTCCATTAAACATCTTTCCTTCTCAAATTTTAACTTATCCTGGTGTAAAAGCCAATCATTAGGATCTTTTCTATCTATTGTACCTAAACTTGCAATTTCTCAGCAAGCTAAGTTCATCGTTTAGAATTTACATAGCTCAAACAAGTTCTTTTCCCAGGGCTGATGACCTTGCCCTTGCAGATAGTGTCCAGGGGCCTTGGCAATTTGCAAAATAAGGAGAATTAACATGGATCCCAGGAAGGGGTTAATACTGGTGCCCTCTGCCTGCTGCCCTCCATGCACACAGGAAGATTGTTCTAAATGGGCAGAACCAATCTGGATAAGGCTTTACACAATTCCCTTCTTTCTACATACAGTAATCAATTAACAATTTTAGGTTTTAGCATTGAAATAGTAACCCTAAATTACTTAGTTAACAACTTTACAAGTTTCATAAGTGATAGCCAAATTGTTTTATCTGTAAGGTAAAGGTAGAAATACCTGGTTTTGTATAAAACATTATAACACGAGGTTAGCAAGATAAAGTAACATAACTGGTTTTACACAATTTTTTTTGTCTTTTAGTTTCAACTAACATCATTTCTGATTCACAATTGTCACTGAAGTTTTACAATATAGGATAATTTTACTACAGTTTAGAAATACAATAATAACACAAGCAGAAAATTTCAGATTACATTAACTGCATTCCCAAATCATTACATATATTGGGCTTACCAAGTGTAGAGGCTTTTCTTCTTTCCTCATAGTTGCAGAGCCTGGGTGTGGACTTGGGTCAGAGATTTGAAGAGGAGAAAGAGAGGGACTAAGGACTGGGGAGTGCTGGGAAGCTGTAAAGTCCAGCACCTGAATTAAAGGTCTGAGGAGTGATTCAGGAGGGGGATTTGGTGGGTAAGGTAGAGAAAGGCTTAGAATGTCAACAGAGGAGTTTGTACTTAATCTTCTGATGAAAGAGATGGTGAAATTGATAAGGTGCCCCCACACATGCACATGCACACACATATGCATGCACACACAGGCACACACGTGCACATGCACACACATACACACATATATGCACACACATGCACACACATGTCCCATCTCCTCTCTCTTTGCTTTGGTGTCATTCATCCACCATACCTGAGAACACCCTCTCACTTCAGCTCTTCCTCTGAGATTTTCAGGTTTCCTTCAGACTCATCTCAATGCCATCTGTTTTCCTCATGAAGCCTTTTCTAATCCTCTTGTTCCTGGTATTGTCCCTTACAAAATTTGTTGTTTTTGTTGTTGAGTTGTTTCAGTCATGTCTGACTCTTAGTGACCTCATTTGAAGTTTTCTTGGCAGAGACACTAGAGTGGTTTGCCATTTCCTTCTCCAGCTCATTTTACAGATGAGAGAACTGAGGCAAGCAGCATGAAGTGACTTGTCCAAGGTCACACAGCTAGTAAATGTCCGAGGCCAGATTTGAACTCAGGAAGATAACTCTTCCTGACTTCAGGCCTGGCACCCTACCCACTGAGCCACCTAGCTTCTCATAAATTACCTTATATCTATTTGAAATATATTCTACAGATAATATGTGTGTCTGATTTTGTCTTCCCCAATAGAATATAAGCTCTTTCAGGGCTGAGTTTTTGTCTTTATGTCACTAGTGCAGCATTGTGCTTGCTGCTTATTAGGCACCTTAATAAATGCTTGAAGATTGGCTGGTTGAGTGCTAGTCTGGAGCCGTCATTGAGCTGTGAGCTGGTCCTGTCCTTGGCTGGGCCATTCTTTTTGCTTCTGCCTCCTCTTGGTCCTCCACAGAACTGACATGCTCTCTTCAAGCCTTCCGCTCTTCTCTGTTACCATTGCTCGGTCTCCCACTGAACTTTAGACACTGCAGCCCTTTCCTGGTGGGGAAGAGTTGATTCCTTTCTTTCTTGTCCTTGGACAAGTTACTCAGCCTTTCAGGCCTTATCTGTAACATAAAGGGGCTGGATTAAATGACTGCCAACATCCTTTCTAGTGGAAAGTTTGATGATTCTATGATTGTAGTTTGGTAAGAAATCTCATAATCATTTGGTAGGGAAGTGATATCAGCCTTTATCTACCAAGAAGCCAGATTCTTAAGGGTTTGCCTGGTTTCTTCCAATACTTTGTATTTGCTGCTGACAACTGACGATCCCTGACTAAACTAATGAGCCTCCAGATGTCTTGCCTTCATGATACCTCATATATGTCCCAATTTTAATTTCCTATGCTGAAAACCATTCCCAGACTCTTCTAGAAAGAATTTATCAAAGATAAACTTTTATTTAAAAATGAACATTGATTAAACTATTTTTTGGAGAAAAATGATTGCATTTCTCCAGATAAACAATAATGCCACAGAATAATCAGTTTCTATGTTGAAAGGACAGTTCCATCTGGTCTGATTTTTACAGAGAAGGAAACAGGGCCGGAGGGGGTAAATGAGATATCACACCTATAATAAATGATGGTCAGGATTTTAGACTATGTCCGTCCTCTGGCTCCAGCTTCCTTTGTACCCAAGAGGAAGTGAGCAGACAGTGGTTACAAATTTAAATAGTCAATAATTCAAGTCAATAAACATCTATTAAGTGCCTATTATGTGCCAGACACCATGCCAAGTGCCTTCAAGGAGTTTACAATCTAATGACAAGATTTTTTAGGTTCTGAGGCCATAGGTCTCCAGGAACTGTTTCTGTTCAGTCACTCCTTTGTCTCTCCTGGTGAATTTCAGCTGTGGCCCTCTCCCCACCTCACCATCTTTTCCCCCAGTTTGCTTCACACATTTCAGAAACGTGCAGAAAGCCAAGAGGTTCGGAGAACTCTCTGGGGCATCGTCAGCATAATAGTCTACTTTTCTCTAGCTTTTGGTTGATGCAGCACAGTGCAAGTATTTGGAATCAAAGGCCCTGGGTTCGGATGCTGCTTTAATGCTGTATTTGCATTCTCTGGGTCACCCTTAGGGTTAAAGTTGGCACTGGACCAGGTGGCCTGCAGGGCTCGCTCCTGCAGCACTAAATCTGGCATCCTGTGAGCCTATGATCCAAGAAGAAATCCAGGGACAGCTGGAAGGGAGGCAGCTTGAGGGGGAGGAAGAAGCTCTGTCCTGGTAGGCAGTAGGAAAGTCTAGCTTCTAGTGTGTCCTCAGTTAGCTGCATGACTCTAGAAAAGGTGCTGGTCCCCTCCTCATCCCTCAGTTAAAGTTGGCCAACATGACTTCTAAATTCTCTCAATTCTTTTATTTTAATTTTTTTTTATTATTTAATATATTTAGTTTTCAGCGTTGATTTTCACAGGAGTTTGAATTACAAATTTTCTCCCCATTTCTACCCTCCCCCCACCCCATTCCAAGATGGCATATATTCTGGTTGTCCTGTTCCCCAATCAGCCCTCCATTCTGTCACCCCACTCCCCTGCCATCCCCTTTTCCCTTCCTTTCTTGGAGGGCAAGATAAATTTCTATGCCCCATTGCCTGTGTATCTTATTTTCTAGTTGCATGCAAAAACTTTTTTGTTTTTGTTTTTGAACATCTATTTTTTAAAACTTTGAGTTCCAAATTCTCTCCCCTCTTCCCTTCCCACCCATCCTCCCTAAGAAGTCAAGCAATTCAACATGGGCCACATGCGTATCATTATGTATAACCCTTCCACAATACTCATGTTGTGAAAGACTAACTATATTTTGCTTCTTCCTAACCTATCCCCCTTTATTGAATTTTCTCCCTTGACCCTGTCCCTT
>CM053624.1:369833792-369849750 GCA_028646595.1 Phalanger gymnotis | reverse complement strand
TTAGATCTTCAGCAGGCTCTTCACTCCTGCTCTGATCAGCCACTTAATTCCTCCCACCAGGTGGGCCTGGGGCCAGAAGCAACTGCAGCTGTAGTTCTGTAGCTGCCCCACCTCCTCTGCCCCCTGGGGTGGTGGCTGAGCTGCAAATTCCCTGTCCCCAGCAGCTTTTCCCACCAACGTACTCTGTTGTCCTTGGTGTTTGTGGGTTGAGAAGTGTGGTAACTGCCACAGCTCACTGATTCAGGGCACTAGGGCCCTCTCTGCCCGGCTCCTTGTCTGGTAGGTCCCTGCCGCCCGTACTGTGCTCTGCTCTGCTCCCCTCCTCTCCCTGCTCCATGAGGGAAAGACCTTACCCAGAGACCATCCAGGCCGTCCTGGACTAGAGCCCTGCTTCCCTATGCCATTTTGTGGGTTCTGCAGTTCTAGAATTCGTTCAGAGCCATTTTTTATAGGTTTTTAGAGGGACTTGGTGAGGAGTTCACGCTAGTCCCTGCTTTCCAGCTGCCATCTTGGCTCCGCCCCCCAGTTCTCTCACTTCTAAGATTCCATGGTGTCTTGTCCCAAATTCTTGGGTAACTAGGTGGTGCAGTGGATAGAGTATTGACCTTGGAGTCAGGAGGACCTGAGTTCCAATCCTGCCTCAGATGCCTAGTAGCTAGGTGGCTGTGCAAGATGCTTAACTTCTCTCAGGCTCAGTTTCCTCATCTGTAAACTGAGGGTGATAATAATTGCATCTACCTCACGTGGTTATTATGAGGATTAAATGAGACAACATATCTGAAGCACTTTGCAATTCTTTTTTGGCAATTGGCGTTAAGTGACTTGCCTGGCGTTATACATCTAGTGAGTGTCAACTGTCTGAGGCTGGATTTGAACTCAAGTCCTCCTGACTCCAGGGCTGGCATGCCACCTAGCTGCCTTATCTTGTTTCCCATACCAGCCTTGTCTTTTGATTTTTATGAAATGAGCTTATTTTTTGTTCCCACAAGTCAGACTGAAGGGGAAAAGCTTCAGCCTAGTCGCTTGCACACACCCTTCCGGGTTCCTTGGTGACATGACTGTTTGCTTCTTGGTATGTACAAAATTCCCCCTTCCGCCTGCCACATTCTAATCTGAGATCTTAAGAATAAGAAGAGCACCTTCCCAAGGATTCAGATCTAGAAGGTGTCTGGTTTCTGGTTATAACAGAAGTCAAATGAAGCCCAAGACCATCCGGAGAGCCTGTCCAGCCCACCGTAGACATTCTTCTGCAGCCTCCATTCTGTGTACACCATGACGGCTTGAGGTCAAGTCCATCTGTGATGTCTGCTCAGGCTTGCTCACTTGGTACAGTATTTATGTAACATGTGGATTGTGAGAGAGTGGGGATGGAGATGAATCATGAGCAGGAGCAGTTGGAAGCAGATTGTGCCTGCTGGGTGGCTCTCGTTTATATCCCTTACCACCCCCTTCCGCCCCACCCCCGCCACTGAACTGCTTCATAGGTTGCTCCCAGCATGCCTTGTACCAGTTACCTCGTCTCAATGCAGCTTAATTCTCAGCTGCTTGATAGCTTTGGGCAGCATGGCACCCAAGTACCCTGCTGGCAAACAGCAGATCCAAGCTACAGTTTCATTTGAGCCTTTGAGAAGTTCTATGCTATGGAATAGTTGGTGTTCAGAGAGTCTCATAAGGGATCTGAGATTCCCAGAGTGTCCCAGAGCCATGCATATTACAAGACTACTTGGAAAGTGGCATTCTACTCTAAAACCAAGAAGCCTAAACTTACTCAATCCTAGCTGCCTTTTCATTACCTTTGGTGCCTATTGGCTACATTGGTGGAGGCCTCACTTGGCCTGAGCATACAAGGTGAGATGGAACATGATTTGGGTTTGAGAAAGCACTGGCTAGAAAGAGTCTTGGTGGAGTCCTGCTATGGCACCATCAATGGTGATTGCTGAAATTTTCTTGCTGTTGGGTGACAGAGAGTGGGACAAGAGAAGTTACCTTGTCCAAGGCATGTCCAAATGCATAGAGGCCTGGCTAGTATGAAAGTATGAGAGCCAGAGGCATAAAATGGACAGAGAGAACTGACCTGGAGTCAGGAAAACCTGCTCAAAGTTCTAACATCCTGGTAGTATGACTCTAGAAGGCCGGTCAACATCTCATTGTTCCAGGGCACTCTCTATGACTGTAGATTGCAGAGAAGGTGGCAATCTGCATTGGTAGAAGTTTCCCTTGCTGGGACCTCTCTATGCCAATGAAAATGCAAGTCTCGGCCCAGAAAAACAAAAGAGGAAATGATACTAACAATAATTGACCCCTAGAATCTCATGGCTGGAAAAACCTTATTACCATCTAGTCCAACCCAGACATGAAAAATGAATCTTTGTACAGCACATCTGACAAGTAACTTTTGCTTTAAGACCTCTAAGAAGGAGGCCTCCACATCCCTCAGAATCAGGAAGGCCTTCTTTGTATCAAACTTGTTTATTAATGTGCTGTTCCCCTCATTGCTCTTGGCTCTCTCCTCTAGTGCCCAACACTCAAAGTCAAAACCTCCACTTACCCTCCAGCCCTTTACGTACTTGAAGACTGTGATCGTGTCTCTCTGAAGTCTTCTCTCTCCAGACTAAACTCTCCCACTTCCTTCAACCAGTCCTCACATGGCCCAATCTCAAGGTTAAATGGATTTTTCTTCAATACTTTAATAATCCACTGTTCCCGTGGATGGGAATACTTGCTCTAACCAAGCAGATTGCAATCTATCCAGGCTTGTTCCTCACTCTGTGAAATTATTGTCTGCGTTTTCTCCAGAGTCTTCCAGAGGAGCCATGCAGTATACTAGGAACTTTCCTTTGGGCCTTTGAATCTTTGGTCGACTTTCCCTCACTTGAGGCTATGTGACCATGCATCCTTCCTGGTCTTTGATGAGCCTGGTGGCATCTTTTGGGTCTCTTCTCTCATGCTGATTCGTGGGAGGTCCGATGCCGCAGCCAACTTTCACCCATTATGAGTCTCCCCACAGCCCTTGGATTCCCTTCAGCAGCTTCAGTTCTCTATCTGACCATGACCAGGAAAAGTGAGCAGCTGGGAATCGGGTGAGATAACCTTGTCCAGCGATCCTCTGAGAACCAACATCAAGGGGCAGAGATCAGAGAGACTCAGAGGATGTTTCTTACAAACTCCAAATAGAAGAAGGGTCCCTCGAGAGGATATTGTGCTGACTTCATAGAGGTTAGAAACACTACAGGGCCTTCTCAATGATATCCAAAGCAACTGGAAACAGACCAGCTTGGCCATGACCGTGGGCAGGTCATAAGCCTTAGTTTCCTTATCTGTAAAAAGAGGAGGCTGGATTTGATGGTCTGAAAGGTCTCTTCCAGCTCTAAATCTATGATCCTATTATCCACATTTTTTTAAAAAAGAGTGGATAAAAGATACATAATGCCTGGGTGATGATGCACAGTTGAATGGGAAGCCCATTGAATCAGTCCATTGGTACATATATCCTAGACAGAATCTGAAGATGAATAGTGAGTTGGGCCCAGTGTTGAAAAGGATTGGTGTGTCATAGCTTTAGAGCCAGAAGGGATCTGAAAGATCACCTAGCCCAACTTTCTCCTCTTACAGATGAGGAAACTGAGGCTCAGAGAGGGAAGTGACTTGGACATGATAAAAGAGCTGGTAAGCATCAGAGGTGAGGATTGCACTAGGTCTTCCTGACTCGGTAGATCCTTCTGATTGCTATGCAACTCCATTTCACTAGGCGGAAGGAAGAGATCAGGACTGTGTTCAAGACATTGCCCAGCACTGCTGAGAACCTCATCTTCTAAATGAAAAGGACGAATGAATATGTATGTGTGTGAGCACTTAAGTGTGTGTATATACCTGTATGTATACATGTATATATGGTGAAAAAGAAAGAGAGAAGAGACAAAGGCAGAGAGAAAGAGAGGAGGAGGGGGAGGGGGAGGGCATTCGTCCTTTCCTGCTAATGTCATCTTGTCATGCGTGTTAGGTCTATAACCAAGACTTTGCTTGGATCCTGTTTCAGTGCCTGGCACATAGTAGGTGCTTAATCAGTGTATACCGATTGATTAATTGATGCTACTCCTCTCCTCAAATACCTTTGCTCTCTGCTGCTTTCCAAATGAAGTGTATATTCCTTTTCCTGGTATTCAAGGAACTCCTTTACTGGGATGTAACCCATTTATCCAGCCCTGTCTCCCACTAGTCACACACACACACACACACACACACACACACACACACACTCTGTGTTTCAGTAGGAGCTACTGAGCTACTAAAGGAGCTGCTCTCTATTTTCCATTCTCACCTTGTCCTCTTCTGTCTCGGTGCCATTGCTTGCACTGTCCCAGCATCTCAAATGGATTCCACCAGTTCTCTTCCTTCAAGGTCCAATTCTGCTCCCACTTTTTCCTGGAAGCCTTCCTAGAAAGTTTGCAATATTCCCTTTTGCGTATTTCTTACAGGCAATCACTCAGACTTCTCTTTTGCACTAATCATGTTTTGTCTTCTGTTACAGTTTTCAACATTGATGTCTTTTTTTCCTTTTTAGCTTGGTTCTGTGATTTCATTGGTCTGGGCAAATCTCAGTGAGTGGATACCATCTTCCAACATGGATGGGCAATGGCTCTTCACCTTAGAGAGAGTTGCCTGGAGCTCTGAAGAGTTCAGTGATCTGCCCAGGATCACACAAGGTTATATGTGATAAAGGGCGGGGAGCTTGAGTCCGAATCTTCCTGACTTTGAGGCTCCCTTTCTAACCATTCTGCTTGACTGCCTTCTGTTCCGTGTTTTATCCCCTGTAAATTGTAAGATCATTGAGGGTAGGGACTCTATTCTGGCTTCATGTTTGTATTCATGGTGACTTGTACATAGAAAGCATTTTTAAAAAGAATTCCTTTTAAAATTGAAATGAAAAGAGAATCCATGTCTGAGTATGTATATGTGAATACATACACACATACGTACATACTATATATAAAATATAATATTCCCAACTTTCTATTATTTCCAAACTGCTTCTCACTAAGGTGCAGATGGAGCCTGGGATGCTAATGAATGCACGGAAGCTGTGTCCCACACATATGGACGATCCTCTGTATGTTTAGAGAGGTGCATCTGCCAAGGGCACTTGTCCTAACTCTGTTTTTCATTAACATTCAGTGAATCTGCTGGCAGTTCCAGGCTGTATTTAGCTGTGCACGCGTTGGCTCTTGACTTGGTGAGGACTGGCGATGGAATCTGACCTGGCAAGAAGATGATAAACCTGCTTGGGGTTGGGTGGGGGGTGGGGAGTGGTGGTGGTGTTTTGAATGGAGAAAGGGATATTTATATAAGTGTTTTTTTAGACAGATGGAAGATTTATGTTAATGACATAAGAAGTCCTCTCTTAGTGAGGATTGAGATCATTTTTGCCAACCTGTGCTAGACAAATTTCCTCTCCTCACCTTTCCCTTCCCATTTTCCCTCCCCTCCCCTCCACTCCCTTCCCCTCCTATGTCCGCTCTCCTTCCCTCCCCTCCCCTCCTCTCCTTTTCTTGCCTTTGTATCCCCAGCACCCAGCACGGTTCCCGGCATATAGTAAGTGCTTAATAAGTGCTTGTTGATTGATGTCTCACAGATTTCTCTAGGGCATTTGTTTGCTTACACAAAGACTGTTCTACAATATTCACCTGATTCCCAGATAGTTCCATCCTATTGACAGGTCCATGTGAAAGGTCTTAGAATCAAACAAGAAATCAAGGTCCTGCATCTTTCAGCCCAGCAGAGGCCGAACAAACCACATGGATGTGGCTGAAAGAGAAGGTGGGATCACTTGGGCTCTGAAGAGGACTTGTCTTCCTAGTGATTATTGATGTGTCAGACAGACAATCACAGACTTAAAATTCAGAGGAACCTCAGAGGCCATCTATCCCCATCTTCTCATTTGATAGGGGAAACCGAGGCCCAGAAGGATCCCAGAATCAAGAGCCAGACTGGAAAGGGACCTCAGAGATCATTTAGTGCAGAGGTTCTTTACCTGAGGTCCAGGGAGCCCTAAAGAGTTTGTGGACAGATTTCAGGGAGTCTGTGACCTTGGAGAGAGCACAGACATCATTATTTTCACAAACCTTTGGTGTCATGTGTTTTATTGAATGCATTTAAAATCACGATCTGAGAAAGTATCCATAGACTTTACCTGATAACACAAGGGCTTCATGATGCAAAAAAGGCTAACAGCCCCAGCCTAGTTCAGTCCCCTCATTTTTCAGGAGGGGAAACTGAGGCCTGGGAAGGTGAAGGCCTCATAAATAAATGTAATAGAGTTCGGTGTCATGGATACTGTCACATAAATAAGTGTAACAGAGTTTGGTGTCATGGATACTGTAGGAACACCCAGCCTCTGTGGTTGTTTATTTTTATCTCTGCTCTCTATGAATGGGTAGTTAAGAAAACCTTGAAGGGAGGTGTGGTCATCCAAAGAGATTAAAAAATCAACTCTCAGAGCTTCTGGGTTGGAAGGGAGCTCACAATCCACCTGAGTCCAACCCCTCCTTGAAGAAATCCCCACTACAACTCGTTTTCAACAAATGGTCACAGTGATTTTGCTTGAAGATCTCCAGCGAAGGGAGGCAATTCATAGAATCACGTTAGGCAAAAAGTTTCTCCAAACCAATGGAACAGCTATCCATCAGTCAACAATCATTTATTAAACTCCTGTTGTATGCCAGACACTATGCTTAGGCGCTGGGAACACACTGATCCCCATTTTCGAGGAGTGCACAATTCTATCGAGAAGATGTCAGCCAAATAAAGCTTCAGGAGGACCAGTGTGAGGTACGGCATTGTCTCAGCTAGTCATGGTATGGGCAGAATTCTATTTTGAATACAAAAAAGAAAAGACCAGCTTGGACCATCTGGAGCCTCCGCATCTCTAATCTAGGTTAATGACTTACCCTGGCCGCTTATTTTACCAAGGGTAAGTGAGCGAAACCTAGTTTTTTCCATCAAGAAGCAGCTTTAGTCCAACTGGATTTTAAGGGATGAGTTTTTCCCAAGGAGACCAGATAAGGGCTTGTTCTGCCTGTCTTTTCCTGGCACTTTCCTTGTGCGAATTCGTCACACCTTGGATCGAACAGGGCCTGCACAAGAAAATGTTTCCATGGACACAAAGAATGCATGTAGACCAGTTAGGGTCTGAGTACGACCTCACCCAAAATGACCACTTCCACAGGGATGCATAGAATGGTGGAATTATAGAAGTGCAGTGTTAGAAGGGACCTCAGCGGATAGTTAGCTCAATCCATAAATAATTTTAAGTAGCACGGCAAGCAGAATGCCATTATCTAGGTTCTTCCAGGGTGTAAATTAGTCCCAGGAAATTAAGAAGGTGTGCTTGGTGCAAAATTAACTCTTTCAGAACCTGGGGATTTGTCTACTCTGTGGTACTGCTTCTTCCTTTGTCACCCTGGCTTAAACATGTGAAGCCATCTTTGATTCATCTGTCTCGAGTCATGAAGCATCGTGTTCCCTCTCATTCCTGCCCTTAGTTTTTTTTAACCTCAGATTTCTATCCCGATTACCCCTTCTTCCCCATTTCCATTATCACTACTCTAGAGCAGTGCCTCATCTCTTCAAATCTATATAACTGACACAATTTCTGAGATGTTCTTCACGCACCTTTCATGGCACCCCATTACCTATCATGTCAATTTCCTCTGCCTGATTTCCAAGGTCCTTTGTGGTCTCCTGGCTCTTTATCTATTATCCATCTTTAATTTCCATTACTTTACAACATTTATCCTCTATTCTAATCAGGCTGCTGTTCTCATTGTTCCACAAGTATGTCATGTTTACCCCTTTCCCTGTGCGTTTGCTCATGCTGTCTCCCTCTTCCTTTCCCTTTCCCTCTTCTCTGCTTGTCTCAATCCTTCCAGGCCAAGGCCAAGCTCCATTTCTCCCATCCTCATCAGAATGTCTGTGACCCATCTAGTCTATATCACTTATTACTGCCCTCAGGCCCTAGAACTGGTTTGCTGTCATTTCATGCATGTTTTTCCTATTTCTTCACTAGAATATAAGCTGCTTACGGGTGCATGTAGACTACTCCATGTGACCCATAGCATTTAGCCCGGCGCTGAGCGTGCATGTTTGGGAATATGAATTGGTAAGTAGGGACAATGACATCCCACCCTTTTCTCCTCTCAGTGACATTGGAGATTGGTAAGAAAATATATGAAAATTCCTCCTTGATTCAAGGTGATGATGTTATTTGATAAGGCCTTGGGTTGTATTTGAACTTGGAAACCTAAATCAAGAGTGGATGAGCTCTCACAGAAATTGCATTAATCTCTTCTTGAGTAAGAGCTAATTAATCTCTTGGATAAAAGACAGCTGCTTTAGAAACTACATCAAGGCCTTAGGGCCATCAACTAGCACTTTTACCAATAGTCAACCAACTAGCCTTCCTAAGTTATACAAAAGTAGTCACCTACTAATTGATTCATCAACAAGCACTTATGAAGCACCTACTGTATGCCAGGAACTTTGCTAGGGATGGGGGCTACAAAGACAAAACAGAAATAGTAGCTGTCTCGTGGAGCGTACTTTTTACTGGGAAGGAAGGGAAGCATCATGTCTGCATAAATATATATGAAGTAAATTCGAGTTGTTTTTTGGGGGGGCACTAGTAGGTGGGGGAATCAGGAAAAGCCTCACATAGGAAATTGCTCTTGAGCCAGACTTTGAAGGAAATCAGGCTTTTCAAGAGATGAAGGCAATGAAGAAGTTCATTTTAAAGATGAAGGACAGCCCCTGCAGAGGCACAGAGATGGGTCATAGAGTGTGTGGATGTGAAAAAGAGCAAGAAGGCCAGTTTGGCTCTACCAGGAAGTGTGTGAGAACCACAACACCAATAATCACAGATGACATTTATAGATTGCTTACCATGTGCCAAGCGCATCACTGTCATTTTCTTATCTGATCCTCACAACCATCCTGGGAGGTAGATGCTATTATTATCTCTATTTTACAGATGAGGAAATCGAGACAGGCAGAAGTTAAGCGACTTGCCCAGAATCACATAGCTACTAAATCTCTGGGGCTTGATTTGAACTCAGGTCTTCCTGACTCCAGGTCTGCTGCTCTATCCATTGTGCCCCTAGCTTTCCCTAGGTGTAGGGGAGGAATGTGTAATAAGGCTGGAGAGTTAGGTGGTGAAAAGCTCGAAGTACTGAATGCAGGAGTTTGGATCTAATGGAGTATACTAAGTACTTCTTGCATCTCTTTCCGTTGCTTGGTGCTTTGCATGCATCTTCTTGCTAAATTTCATCGTCTCTGGGAGGCAGGAAGAGACAGATAATGTCAAATTCTCGGTCCAGAACGGGGAACCAGAGAGCCTGGAGCTCTTGGATGTGTTTGCCTATATGGCCATACTGTTGGTATGTGACTCCCACCTGGGGAAAAAATCAACCTCAGGTCTAGTTTATAAATGCACTTGTGACAAAGGGGTTTCTGGTTTCAGTATTTGGGATGGTCCCACTATGAGCAGTCAGGACCACAGACAAGGGACCGATGTCCCAGTCACTCCTGCTAGGTCAACCTCCATATTTCTTATCCAATCTGGGAATATGATTTATTCAATTTCTGTCTTAATCCCCATTTATTTGCCTTGCCCTTTCTAGGCTCCTTTAGTTAGCATTTTAATTAAGTTGGGTAAAAGGGTAATAAAATGTAAGCAAGAGACACATGCATTACACAACCCAACATTTCTCTCATGTCCCTGATGCAACCCCTTTAGGCAAAAAAACCCAAACCGAACCAAACCAAACCAAAAACCCTTTCTTTGAGTTGGGATCTTTCCCCCAGCCACCTTATCCCCCAGTCCTCAACATGATAACAGGACCAGAGAGATCAGTATCTAGTCACAAACTAACCAGTTCCCGACTGCAGCTTGTGGTAAAGGGGGGAAAAGTCTAAACTCACAATAGGCTCAAGGACCAAAAGGACCTTGCTCACTCTGAGGTCCACCTGCTCCCTCTCTCACTGGCAACCTAAATTTCTTTTCAGGTCAGGGTCGCTGGCCTCTAGATCCAACACTAAATTCTGTCCTTGAAGTTTTGCCTTCCCTAGGAAGAGTCCAGACTTGAGGATTCCTAAGACCAGCTTGGTATTTTTTAAACAAGCAATTATTAAATGCTTGCTGTATGTCAGCACTGTGCTAAGTACTAGGGATATTCAGAAAGAAAAGCAATTCCTGTCTTCAGGAATCTGATAAGAGAAATAACATGTAAAAATTGTTCTACCTATCTGTCTGTCTGTCTATCTATCTATCTAATCTATCTATCTATGTATCTATCTGTTTGCCTATCTCGTATAAATGAGAGATAACCTTACAAGGAAGGTACTTGGGGTATATGAGGGACTGGGAAAAACCTATAACAAAAATACCTGAGTTTTAAGAAAGTTGGAGCCTGCTAGCTTTGAGATGATTGTTGCCATTTTCCCCCTCTTCATCTTCAACAGTTCAGGCTAATCCTGCTTCTGACATTATAACCCCTTTCCCCCCTCCCCACACATACACCCAGGGCTTATACTACCAGGCAACTCTTGAGACAATCCTCCTCCCAAAGATTTTGAACATGTACTGCTTTTTTTTTTCTGGATAGAGAAAGTGGGGCCACTCAGAAACTATATTTTGCCTGAAGGGAAAAAGGTCTTTGGAAACCATTCACAACCAGTGTGAGCACTTCTTTTTTGCCCTAAATGGACACCTCTGCTTCCTTCTCATACTCTATCTTCCTCCTGGGGCACTTCTGACAAAAGGGAGGCTCTCTCTCATCCTTTCAGAATCTTCAGATGAAAGTCCTCTCTGGTCTTGAGGTCTTCATGGTTTCCTATCATCTGATCTCCGGGGTTTAAATACTTTTGGCTCAGTCCTTGATTTTGATATTCTGTGTGGGTACAAGCCCACATTTGCCAAGCCATTACGACATTCAAAGCATCTTGCTTCAGGAGCTGGTTTGGCATATTTGCAGCAAATACAAAACAAATGTGAAAGGTTTGAGAAACACCCCCAAGCCCCACAGCTTTCCAGCTCACCATGGCCCCTTGATTCTGCTTCCTTGTGCTGTGCTCAGCTGTTTTCTCAGTCGAGAGAGCTGTTTATTCCGAGAATGTGAAGTAGACGGCTTTAGTTAGTCACAGGCAAACGTTCCTTAGACTATATGCACAAAGGGGGAAACAAAGGGAACAGCCAATTTCTTTTCCTCAATCTGTTGCTTTTATAACAGGAGGAAGAAAGAATGTGGGAAACTCCAGGCCCAGGAACTTCCTCCATCAATCCAAGTCATGACCTATCAGTGACTTAGAAGAGACTCCTAGGTTATTGACTAAGGCACGAGCAGGCTGAGCGCTGGTCCTGGTGTCGCCCCCTGGGAAAGACAGAGTTGGGACTTGAACCTGGATTTTGCTGCCTCAAAAGCCTTCACTCTATACATTACGTTTCTCTCTGTCTGCTTTTAAGTTAACCCTTTGGTCATTTGTGTTTGAAGAGACCTGTGTCATTTTCTTTAGCAATTCAGTTTGGTAGAATGTTAGAGGTGAAAGCACCACCGCTCCATTTTACAGTTGAGGCAAATGAGATCCATTGCCCATCGTCTCACTCACCATGAGAGTGAAATGGCAGGGCTGTGATTTGAGGCGAGGTCACCTGCCTCTTTGTCCATAGACAAGAATTGGGTTTGGTGGGACCTATCCCCAGATAATCCCATTGATGGGATAGTAGAAAGAATGATGGAGACAATCCACAACTGTTGGGCTTACTCACTCATGAAAACAGTGGGGAACATTAAGGAAATATTTACTCTGACATCAGCCTTGAGCTCTGGTTCCCAATAGTTCTCCATGTGCACAGGCTGGCCCTACATAATGCAAGATGTGGACATCTTTTCCTGCTTCGTTCCCCCTCCCCAACCGGGTCTCTGGCCCACCATATCAATCAATCAATAAACATTGATTAAGCACCTTCTATGTGCCAGGCACTGTGCTAAGTGCTGGGGATACAAGAAGAGGCAAAAGACAGTCCCTGCCCTCAAGGAGCTCACAATCTAATGGGGAAGACAACATGCAAACAGATACATACAAAGTAAGCTACGAGTAAGATAAATAGGAAATAATTGGCAAAGAGAACTAAGACTAGAATTAAGAGGGGCTGGGAAAGGCTTTCTGTACGAGGTCGGGTTTTTTGAGATTTGAAGGAGCCTAGGGAAGCCAGGAGGCAGAGATGAGGAGGGAGAGAGATCCAGACATGGGGAGACAGCCGGGGGAAATGCTCAGAGTTGGAAGATTATGTCAGGAATAGCCAGGAGGCCAGTGTCTCTGGATCACAGAGTATACAGAGGGGAGAAAGGTGTAAGGAGACTGGAAAGGAAGGACAGAATAGGGAGCCATGATTAGCATTGCACCCTTCATGGCCATACAGGTCTTTTGCTCACTATTTCAATGGGCTGGGCCCAAGGAATCCCCAGCCCCAAACCACCCATGTGGCCAGTCAGTCCTCTTTCTTCATATCTCTTCCTGTGGACAAGTATATACACCTAGAAGCCCATACAAGAGTCTGTCACAAATGCTGGGGCTTGCTCTTCTCAAAGTCCCACCAGAGAGCAGGACTCTGACTCAGGTGAGTCCTTTCCCTCTTCCCTCCCTACTCTCTTTGCAACCCCACCTACCCCAGAGGATCATGAAATTGTGAACTAGCAATTCCTTGTTCTTGGGGTTACAGTCATCATTACATTCTGAGTAGGTATAATCAGTGTCCTTGATTGTAAAGTGACATTTGGGGGAAGGGAATGGATTGGATCATCTTTCAAGTCCCTTATGGCTGTGAATCCTGGAGTGAGCTCTGATCATTCAGGCCAAGGGCAAGAAGCCTGAGCTTGGCGATTGCTCTGCCAAGGTCACACAGCTAGTAAATGTCTCAAGCCAGATTTATCCGATGTGCCACCTACCTGCCTGCCATCATTAGGGCAGTACCGTGTAGTTAACTTCCTCTCTGTGCAGTGGCTGCAAACCAAGTGAACTCCTAACTAGCTCAGCCTCTCTGTCCCACTTATCCCCGCTTCTTCCTGCTTAGACCCTGTCCCCATGCTCATCTCTAGGATCATCTTCCTCAACATCTGCTTTCCATGTCCCAGAATCAGCCTTCATGGGTCCTGGCATCCCTAGGACTGTGTCTCCACCTTGGACCAATGATGGGGCTGCCCCTAGCATGGCCGATTGAAGGTTTGTTTCATGCTACTCACTCCTGGGTCATGGTGCCACTTGCTCCGGGTACCCCAAATTGCTAATTGCAGCTCTACTTTTAGTTAGATATCCTGGGATAATACAGGCCAACACAGAACAAGGAGAGTGTGACTGGTGAATAGAGGAGAAGGAGATCTTGGTAAACAAAGGAATGGACATCAAGATTTTTTTTTTCAGTTTAAATGATTAAATTTTGGCCAAATAATTTTGGAAATCTTTATAAGTTAATGTCAAGGGATGCCAACTAAGTTGGCTGTGATGGAAGATAGACATTGAGCCTATATTTTGTAGCCAAGAGTTGGGATGTTTGCCATCTTGTTCTTGTGTAGGAGCTGTCAGCCATTGGCACTCCTACATAAAGGGTAGGGAAGATTATTGGGACTGAGTGAAGCATAGGAGATAGGGCCCCTCTTCGGGCCTTGCCCTCCAGAAGGTCTTTTGCAACCAACAAACCAATCACTAAACATTTGCTAAGGACCATTCTAGGGAATGAAATATCCCCTGCCTTCAAGCATCCAATGGGGAAGATGGGCACACATGTAAGAGTAACCAGAATTCACAATAAATGGCTACAAGGTAGTGTTGCAACAATTTCACTAGCAGCTGCTGTGGGGGTGAAAGACCAAAACAAGCCCAACAACAGGAACGCTGTCAGCACGTATTCTTTTGATCTGCTTTACTAAGGAGAGTAACATTAAGGGGTTAACAATCTTACTTTAATCCAACATACAAACTCACTTTGTATTCACTCAGCTCAGGGGGAGAAGCCAGCACCCTGAGCTTCAGAGAAAATACAAATACAAACATACATTAGAAACAGACCAAATCGCAATTTATAGTTACTAAAAAGCATCAACATCTGAGTTCACGAGCCGGGGAGCTCAACAATGGCTGGCCCAGAGCTGCACGCCACTCCTCTTGTGGCTCAGAGCTCCAAGGGAGAACACCAACCTCTGGGTTTATGTCTCTTGTTCAGGGTCAAAGGCGAGTCACCTGTGTGACCTAAAAGTGTCACAAAAATGTGACTTAAACCTACGTGGTCTAAAACCTCTGATGTCACAAACATCACTCAAACCCATGTAAACTAGGCTTTCCCTTGAGGCAAGGAGGTCATCAGGGACTCTTAATTTAATCAAGGAAACAAAGGCCAAACTCTTCAAGGGCACTTGATTGAATAAGTGTTGAAAGCACATCTTAATGGGCTTTTAACAATGCAGGTAGTTTGGGGAGGGAGCATCTTAGCAGCAAGGGGGCATCAGGAGAGGCTTCATGTGCTTAGTCTTCAAAGACAGCAGGGATTCTGAGAGGAGGGAGTTGGGAGGGAGAATATTTAATGGATGGGAATAGCATGTATGAAGGTAGAGAGATGGAGTATATGTAATTATTTCCTCTTTATCCTGTCTATAGCCTGCTTTGTATATATATTTGTTTGCATGTTGCCTCCACTATTAGATCATAAATTCCTTGAGGGCAGGGACTGTCTTTTGCCTCTTTTGTATCCCCAGCACTTAGCACAGTGCCTGGCACGTAGCAGACGTTTAATAAATATTGACTGATTGATTATTCACAACAGAATATGGGCGGGGTAGTAAAGTATGATTGTCCTTCCTTTTCTAAGAGGACTGATGACATCACAGACCATTTTGAACTGGATTTAAGGGAGGCAGAGTTGCACAGTCAGCCACACTCTCTTTTCCAGAGTCATTGAAGTCCAGCAGCAGGACAAAAGTCAGGATGACTGGTGATGGCCTAGGATGCAGTATAAGACCTTGGAGTCTTCCATATGTAAAATATAAGAAGACAGGAAAGGCAGGAAGGAACCAGATTGAGAAGGCATTCGAATGTAAAACCAAGTACACAAAAACGTACCCAAAAATGAAAACATGGAAGTACACAAAGCTGTAGGGAAACTTTATCTCCAATGATACTAGCTGGAGGTTAGAGGAATCCATCTCAGGCTCACCTGACCATGGGCAAGCAGCCACCAGAGGTTTTGAGAATGGAGGAAGAGAAGGAGAAATCCCCTCCCTCTCTCCCCCATTGTAAGAAGTCCAAGGGAAAGCTGTTAGAGACCCAAGTAACATGGTAAGAAAACAGGAAGAAGAGAATCAAGGCAGAAATAGTCCCAATTCTATGAAGTTCATGGATCAGAGCTGTTGTTGGGAAGACTCGATTTTTTTGAATAGTTCTCCATCACTGATATGGGGGACTCTTGACAAGCAGAATCCCTCTACCGATACCAATCTGCAAAATCACTACAGTTTAACGTCTCAAGAGTGCCCAGCAATGAGAGATGTAGTGACTTGCTGGATCACATAACCACATGTATCAGACGTGGGATATGAACTCGAATCTTCTTGACTCCAAACTTGGCTCCATACCCATTTTACGATATTGCTCTAACTTTTAAATATTAATTACAATCTTAGATTTAGATCTGGAAGAAACCTTAGAGGCCATCTGGCACGCAACTTTCATCTTACAGAAGACAGAACTGAGGTTCAAGGACGTTAAGTAATTTATCCAAAGTTCTGCCAGTTGTAGCAGAACCATGATTTGAAACCAGGTCTTCTGATTCCACAGCCTGAATCCTTTCCTTTCAACCACATTGTCATATCTGTGTACATGGTATGTCTTCCAGTTAGATCCTCCAGGGCAAAAGTCTTTC
>CM053624.1:369820746-369833692 GCA_028646595.1 Phalanger gymnotis | reverse complement strand
AGAGAACAGTAAATTAAAAAAGTTGAGGAAATGGTGTGTGAAGCTGAAGTAAGCTCTCTGTAGGGCCCCCCAAAATGGCAATGGAGTAAGAGGGAGAGAGATAGTGAGGGAGGGGGAGAGGGAGAGGGAGAGGGAGAGAGAGAGAGAGAGTCAGAGAGTCAGAGAGTCAATGGATGTAAGTTTCAACCTTGGAAGCCCCAATGGGATTTATGGATTAAGCACCTGGAAGAGTCCAGGAGGGAAATGAGGCCTGACTTCATTAAAAACATTGTTTTTATGACAGAATCAATAGAAACTAATCGAATTTTGAATGCAGTTAGGGTGGCAGAGAGAAATGTGCTGTAAGGCAGCAGAGCTAGTGACTAAAACATAATAGTGTCCAGAAGGGATTACCCTAATAATATCCCACATTTCTTTTTGAGATCTTCCGGAAGACAGAATCAGAAATTAAGCCCTGTTGCTTTTGTATTCACACCTCCAGAGTCTGAACACTGCCCTTTGTCTCTTCCTCTGCAGAACTCACCTTATACTGTTTTTCAGCTACTGAAGTACTCAAAATTGAAAAATTTTGCAGCTAGGAGAAGGGGAAGGCGCGATGTTCCCACACTGAACACCGATGCTTGTGCTCCAGGAAAGCTTCATTTAAGAGTATGTGTGTTCAGATCATGGAGATTCCAAAAGCCTTTCATGCTTTGGAGGCAGTAGGGTTTGCGAGGTGAAAATTGCTGCACTCAGGCAAGGAGTGAGACTTAGTGGTGTAGCGGATAGTTTGTTGGATCTGGAGGTGGAGGACCTGGGTTCAAATTCTGACTCTGTGTCATTATCTGTGTGACTTTAGGCAAGTTTCTTCATTTCTCTGGGTCTTATTTTCCCTGTCTGTCAAATGAGGGTGTAGCACAGAATGATTTCTAAGGCCTCTTCTAGCTAAGTATCTAGAAAATGATCCTTGGAATACATGTGAATTTTATATTTTGGACCAGATCTTAGATTTTGTCCATATAGGAGATACCAGCAAAGAAATTCTCTCCATTGATTTATATTAGTCATTTAAAATTTATTTTTAATGTATGGAATGAAGCAATCATATAACATAATACAATAAAAAAGATGATTGCACACAAAATTGCAAACCTACTATATATAACTTGCTGTTCCTTTCAAATATAAAACAGAATTATCATGTAAATGTATTTTCTTTTTTTCCCCTTTTTTCCTTTCCCTACCCCCCTTCCCTCTGTCTCCTACCCTAGAGATAGCTACCATTAGACACAAATAGGTATGTGTGTATATGTTTATGTATGTATATATAATGTATATATGTACATGTATATTATTTGCACACATATCTATGTAAAATTATCCTACACATACTTCTATTTATTAGTTCTTTCTCCGGATGCAGATAACATCTTTCTTCATACGTCCTTTATAGTTATTTTGGGTATTTATAAGTCAAAATAATTTATTCACTCAAGCAATATTGCCATTACTGTATACAGTGTTCTCTTGGTTCTGCTCATTTTGTGCTTCATTATTTCCTGCGAGTCTTCCCATGTTTTTCTAAGATTATTGAGCTCATCACTTTTTATAGCACAGCAGTATTCCATCACAGTCATATGCCACAACTTGTTCAACTATTCTCCAATTGATGGGCATCCCTGCAATTTCCAGTTCTTTGCCACCACAAAGAGAGATGCTATAAATATTTTAGAACGTAGAGGTTCTTTTCCTTTTTCCCTAGTCATCTTTGGAAACAGACCTAATGGTATATTGCTGGGTCAAAAGGCACATATAGGTAGTTGAATAACTCTTTGGGCATAATTCCAGATCCCTTTCCAAAATGATTGGACAAGTTCAGAATTGCACCAACAATGAATTAGTGTCTCAGTTTTTTCAGATTCTCTCCAACATTTGGCACTTTCCCCTTCAATAGTTCTTCCAAATGAATTTTGTTACTATTTTTCCTAATTCACTAAAATACTTTTTTCTTAATTTAATTGGGATGGCATTGAATATATTAATTAAATATATTGGCTATTTGAAGCATGTTGGCTGGTTGGTTATTGTACTTCATTCTTGAAAAGGACCAAAAATAACATTACTATCAAGGTACAGTGTGTCCCACTGTGGCTGATCAGACTAATATAAACTTGGAAGGCTCTACCATAGGACAGGCACATCTAGTCCATATGAACATTTGGAGTGGAGATGGTTCTACATTCATGCATCTCATTCTCTTTTGAGCTGCTGCCGTTCTGCTTTTCTCATAGATCACAGTGCCTTCTTTGAAACAGGGATGCCATGCTGGGCAGTCCTGTGCCAGCTTCTCCCACAATCGATTCCAGAATTAAGTATGTACCAAGTATCAGGTACCGTACTAAGTGCTGAGGATATGAAGAAAGGCAAAAACATGGTCCCTACCCTCAAGGAGCTCCCATTTCAAATGGAGAGACAACAGATAAGCAACTATGGAAACACAAGATATAAATAGAATAGATGGAAGTTTGCTAAACATGTGGTTAGGAGCAGCCTATTTGATTTATTACCTAGCTGGAGCTAGGGGTGCCTTCAAAAGGCACTAGTCAGCCAGAACCTTAATCATTCTGCTCAGCTGCTCTCTTGGTGGTCCTTTCCTCTTGGTTGGACTCCTTTGACCCTATGCTGATGTCTAATGAAAGACAATATCTAAGGCTCTGGGAAGACCATGTTGCCTTTGAATGTGAACTTGGTCTGAGACCATTTTCTGAGACAGAGGTGGAATAGGGGAGGGTGTGTCCCTGAGGTGTTGTGGGGAAATATTTGAATGTCTTTTCTTGCTACATCTTTGAAGGAAGTATCCTTTTTATGAGTTAATTGATATAATAAGTGGCTAACTGGAAATAGGGCACTAGTCACTGGTGGCTAAGAGTAGGGGTAACAACTGGTGGCAGCTGAAGATGACTTTTGAGAAATGACACCTCAGCTTTTCAGGGTACCCCCAGAACTATGAAGGAGGAGGTGTAGTGGTCCTTGCTCTGAGACAGTGAGCCCAAGGCATATTTGCTACGTAAGGAAAGGTAACACATAGGGAAGTGACTTGGCTTGGGAAGTTGGAGGGATAAGTGGCAATTGAGTAAGTAGTTGATTGACATGCCCTTTCCTAGCAATATTTAGTCTATTACTAGTGTTCCCAGGTTAAGAGGTGAAAAGGTGGGCTAGGGTGTCCATGTTGGCTGTGACATGGTGTGACATGAAAATGTCTGGAGAGCACCCAGCAGAATAGTGCACCTCAGCTGGGCTAGTTATGGTTGGAATAGATAACCTTCTAAGTCCTTTCCACAACTAAACATGTGATTCTATGGACCACTGAAAGGATGCCTTAATGAGGTCTAAGTCCCTCACAAGAGAATGGCTGCATGAAGGGGATGAAGAATGGAGGTTGCTGAAAGTGTGACTTAGAATTGGATAGACAGTCCCTAGATTTCAAGGGGGTCCTTTTTTTTTTGACCAATAACGATTGATATGCAAAAAGTGGTTTGACTCCAGAAAGCATATGGTGAGATATATTGATCACGTAGTAAGAATGGGAAATAAGTCATGGACAGACCATGGGTACCTACACTGGTACACAGACTTGAAGGAGGACCTACAGCATAGGGTACGGATTCTCTAGGGGGGATTTCAGAAAACATGGATGGGAATTTCAGAGGAAGGGAAGGTATGAACTTTGTTGCAGGAGGGGGCTCAGGGCTCCGTGGAAGTGTCGTCACATTCACCATGCTGACTGAGTGCTGGCTTTTCTTTCTTAGTTTTCCACGACTGTTCTAGGAACAGCACATAAAAGTCTCTACCCGTACCCAGAAAGCAACACTTCCATGCGCTCCAGTAATGGCAGCCAAAAGTGAATGATAACTTATTTGCTGGGTGATTCTCAGGTTCCTTATCTGCAAAGTGGGACTAATTCCTTACGCCACCAGGGTCCCAAGGTTGTTTTGAGAAAAGCCCCTTGGAAGCCTCCAAGTGTTACAAGCTCAGGACTGTCAGCACCTGTCATCATCATCACAATCATCCTGGAAGCCAGACCAGAGCTGAGTTTTTGAAAGAGAAGAAGCCCGCAGAGGACGATGATGTGCTGACAGATACCCTTTTGTTCTCCTGTGGTGGCTCCATTATCAGGAGAATTCACTGGGATGGTTAATTTGTATTCAGATTTGTATTTGGTGCTCCCCATTTCCAGTATGCTCAATGACAAATCCTACATCATTCACAATTGTCATTATAATGCCGTTTTTGGTCTAGGGAAGGGAATGCTGGGCTTGGAGTCAGGAGTGCCAGGGTTCAAATCCTGCCTCCGACGTGTCCGAGCTGTGCTATCTGGGCAAATCACTTAGCTCCTCCAAGAATGCTTCCTCAGCTTTAAAATGAGGATAAGAACATTTACAGTACCTGTGTCACAGGTTTCTTCCGGCTCCCGTAAGATATTTGCGAAATGCTTTGCCGTCTTTAAAACACTGTGTAAATGTCATTTTGCTTATCACCACCCTATGATTTTTTTCTTGTTTGATGGAAGTCAGATGGAAATCACCCCGGGACAAACTACGGTCAATCAGTTAATCAATTAATAATATTTACTCTGCTTATATTCTTTAATTTTTCATGTTCTGAGGACTATTGCTCAAGTAGATTCTCTTCTTCCTCTTAGTTGTTGTTGTTGTTGTTTTCCTCCTCCTCCTCTTCCCCCCTCCCCCTCCTTTCCCCTCCCTCTTCCTCCTCCCCTTTCTCCCCTTCTTCCCCCCTCCCCCTCCCCCTCTTCCTCTTACCCCCTTCTACTTCTCCCCCTACTCTACCTTCCCCTTTTCCCCTCTCCTCTTCTCCCTCCTCTTCCTTCTCCTCCCCCTTCTCTTTCTCTCCTCCTCCTCCTCCTCCTCCTCCTCCTCCTCCTCCTCCTCCTCCTCCTCCTCCTCCTCATATTTTGATGGGGTTCAGACAGAAATTGTCTTGCCACAAGTCTCTATCCTGCTACTCTTCTGTATTATTTTCTATTTATTATTTGATGAACTGTTGCCCAGGTGGATAAAACACCTACTTTTTGTAGCCGAATTAAGGCATTAGGATTACAGCTCATCTCCCATCGGTTCCAGGAAGGCGTTCTCAGTACAACTCCCAAAGCAGACACGATGATGGGGATGATATGCGCCTCATCCTACTCCCACATGCATCGGATTCTCTTCCCTAGGTCTCTGTATTTGGAAAGCTTTTTGCTCCATGGTAGTTGGAGAGGATGATATTTTGGTAGGATGACATCTATTAAGATGCTGTGCCTAAATTTTGATGGATCAGTGTTATGCCAAAATGATTGGGGAAGATAATTCTGTTTGTGATAATGATCTCATTCTGGTGCAGGTCACTCACTAAACTCTCAAGGCCATTTTGAGATCCATATTTACAGGATGAGGATTTTGTCCATGAAAGTTGTCAAATTGGTTGTTGAGGATGATGATACACTTTAAGGTTTGCAGAGTGCTTTACCTGCATCATCATAATCAGCCAACCTAAGGGCCTGCTATGTGCCAGGCATTGGGCTAAGTGCTGGGGATACAGAGAAAGGCAAAAATGTAGTCCCTGCCCTCAAAAGGCTCACATTCTAGTAGGGAAGAAAATTTGCAAACAAGAATGTACATACAAGATACAAACAGGGTAAATGGGAAGCAGTAGCATAGTGCATGGACCATAGTAGGCACTTAATAAATGTTTATTGATTGGTTGCTTTGATCCTTATAACAATTCTATGAGGTAGGTGCTGTTAGCATCTTCATTTTATAGATGAGAAAACTAAGACAGACAGAAGTTAAATTACTTGCCCTGGGTCACACAACCAATAGGTATCTGAAGCAGGATTTGAACTCACATCATTGGACTCCAGGTCCATCACTCTTTTTGACTACCCCAAGCTGCCTCTAAATCTATATGAGACAGAATTTGGCCCTTTAAAATGACCTTGTTTTCAGGCTAAGTCTTTTTGATATTGAGCTCAAAAATAGCCCATGAAGTTTGCCTGTCATCTGGACATGTGCACTTTTAAAAAGAATAAGCATCGTGTCACTGCTATGCCAAAAGCTGTTGCCATAGGAACATTCCTGTCCACCCCACTCCTAGCCCTTGAGATGGCAAATCGACAAATTCCTGAAACCAACGGCAACTTAGGTTCTTGCTAAAAGTAAACAGTCTTAATGCCTGGTTTGACTCACTCTGTAGCAACTGCCAACCTTAGTGCCAGGCGACTAATCTGGTTTAGACCATCATTGGACAAAGGCTGTGCCCTAGGTGGGAGTCCATAGACATTAAGATAAAATTACACACTTCCAGTTGGGCAGAGTAGGATTTTAGGATGCAAATAGAAGTGGACTGGGTTTCTCTAGTACCTTTTGCCTCCCTTCTTCCCCAGTCTGATTTGTTAGCTTGTTCCATCATTCCCTTACCACCTCTCCCCACCTTGCCCCCACCTCCCCTAGCCAGAACACTGAATGAACTCAGAATTAGTTTTTCAAGGCCAGTGCAAATTACCAGCATCAAAGTTATGGCAGTTCGAGGTCTTAAACATTAATGGTAGTCTTTCCTCGAGACCTTCTCTCTGTCTCTCTCTGTCTCTGTCTCTGTCTCTGTCTCTCTCTCTCTCTCTCTCTCTCTCTCTCTCTCTCTCTCTCTCTCTCTTTCTCTCTCCCTCTCTCCCTTTCTCTCTCCCTCTCTCCCTCTCTGATGAAAGCCTACCCTCTCCTTGGCTGAGGACTTCACTCCATTTGCTTTATAAGGTCAGAAAGACTTAAGACAGAAATGGTCACATGGCTTTTATGAATATTCTGAAGGAGCAGTGAACAAAACATCATTTCGAAAATATCAGCTCAAGAGCCAATAGAGACAAGGTTTACTAGAGACTGGAAGGGTTAGGACATCAGGAAGCCAGGTTATTCCTCTGCTGTAGATTTTACCACAAGTTTGATTGGACAGAACACACGATTTTGTAGTTATACTGCTTAATTTCACTTTATTCAGAGTGGTTTAAGTGGGCTCCATTTCTAGCAAAGGGGTCTGAAGTTAGCCACAAGAAAAGAGTGCTGGAAGATATAGCTCATGAATCAATGAAACATGTTTTCAAGAAGGATGCCACATTGCTTTCCTTCAAAGTTATGAAAATTAGGCGTGATGCTGACTCTCTCAGAGGTTGTTTGCTGCTTTTGAAAAAATATCAATCTCTTTTCTTTGCTAATATTGTATTGTTCTTCTCCTTATAGAATCCTTTCTGGTAACAAGCAAAAAAAAAAAAAAACAGCTAAGCAACACTGACTGCCACTGAGACAGTGTATGCAACATTCCACACCCACATCCCTGTACCTCTCTATGAAGGAAATATTTTCATTTTATCTGAGCTCAGCTGCCATTTAGTTTTTTTAAACCTAATTTTGGTCTTTTTATATATAACATATTTCTCTAGTTCTTGGTAGCAAGGTGATACAGTGGATAGAGTCCTATGCCTGGAATTAGAATGACATGAGTTCAAATGCAGCCTCAGACACTTACTACCTGTATGACCCTGAATAAATCACTTAACTTCTATCTGCCTCAGGTTGCCTATCTATAAAATGGGGATTATAATAGCACCTTACTCTCAGTACTGTTGTGAAAATCAAATGAGATAACATTTGTAAAGTACTTTGAAAATCTTAAAGCACTATATTATTATCATTGTTTTTCTTTCTTCTGTACCAAAGTTCATAGCGTCTTCTCATGTCTCTGAATTCCTCAGAGGATTTTTGAAGTAGTCTTTAAAGTTAGGGAGATGGATGAGATCTGAGGTATCCAATTTTTGGGTCAGCAGCCCAGACAGTCCATAAAACTCTGGAGTGCAGCCCCAACCAGATTAAAATGTAATTGGAAAATACTCAATAAAATAAATAAAGGTACAATACAACATAGATAATATTAATTTGTGGTTTTCTAAGGCTTTAAGTGGCTTGCAGGTTTTTATTTGACTTCGACACCAAGGTGCTAAATGACCTTAAAGATTATTTTTAAAAAATCCAACAAACACTTATTAAATACTTTGTGTGTACATTTGTACCAAGCCCTGGGGACTCAAAGATAGAAACAAAGCATTTCATGCCCTCATGAAGTTTACATTCTGGGAGATGTGGAGGGGCGGGGTGGGATTCTAGCAGAGCTAATTTAGCACATTTTGCAGATGAAAAAGATTAGCGGAGGCTTATAGCTCACCAGGTGTAGATACATTTGCTATCTCCTGTATCCCTAAGGCAATAAACACAACGTCGACGATAATGGTGAATACGCCTATATAGCTCTGCATTGCAAGATATGAGAGACTCTTTATAAAGAAGGTAAATGAAGTATAACATTTATTCAGACACCAGAAAATCATATCGCATAACCAAATGTTCAGCTCCCACAGCCAGTCAGCCCACTTTATCATAACAGCAAGGAACTTAAAACACTATATAACAGCTTGGAGCCTCGTCATCCCAAAATCTCTCTGACCCCCTGCTGGGGTCTTCCCCAAAACAAACTCACAGTATGGCTAAATCAGCCTGTTCAGTTCTAAAAGACATGAGGGCAGCCGTTAGCAGCCATAACTGCTCTCTCTCTCTCTCTCTTTCTCTCTCTCTCCTTTTCTCTCTGTCTCTGTCTCTGTCTCTGTCTCTCTCTCTCTTTCTCTCTCTCTGCATTTCCTATGACATAACTTCCTTTTCCTGTCAGGAAGCTCCTCCCACCACATGTGGCTTAGGCTTCCTGTGACATAATCAGGTCACATGGCTTATTAATGGGTAGGAAAGATCTTCAAATCTAATTGCTACTACATCTCCCCAAGGGATGAACCCAATATACAATGAAGAACCTCAGGAATAGTGTCAATGCCTTCCAAAACCAAACCCTGCTTTTCATCCACTCTGTGACCTCTGATCCTTTGACCCCTCAGTTCTCTCCCATCACATCTTCATAAGCCACACTATCCTCCTTTCTGCATCTTGATCACTTGATGAACCAGTTCAGCTCTATACTGTTTTCTTCTCTTTAGTCCCTACCCTCCTTATCCAGTTGTCCCTTGTGTCCTGCCAAGCTTAGATCACTCTCACCACCTGTTTCATTCTCTACTTGTAAAGGCAAAGCCCAAATAAAAGTTCTTTAAAAAATGTATCTTGGCAGCAAAAAATTAGAATTGCTGCAATTAGGTGAGCTTAGGGGTGACAATAATGATAGAGAAAAGGCAGAACTCCTCAGTGCCTATGTTGTTGCGTCAGCATTCTCTACCAAGGAGAATGACCTTCCAATTGGCAGTGTCCAAACATGGTTTGCTAATGCCAAATCCAGGGTGGTTCCGCTCTACCAAACCACCTCTCTGTCCAGTTCTCTTAGTCTAGGGGTCTATAAAAGGGAGAAGAAATTGCTGGGATTCACTTCTTTTCCCATGTCATGCTCTGCCTCCTCCAGTTATAACTGCCCAGACTTCTCCCCCAGTTGTAATTTGATGTTGCTCATTCCCAGAAAGCCTATGATGACTTACCTCACTACTTCTTTAAGTGATAGGGAAAATTTACCAAATAGATATGCTACACACATGCCCAGGGGCCCCCAAGGTTTGATAAAATACAGCAGCTGGCCAACTGAAACCAGATTGAGCTTTGCTCAAGGAAGTCTTTGTATTAGTTGTATTAGTTTCCAAACAGTTGTTTATAAGCTGGCCTTTCATATCTTTTCTGTGAAGTACCCTCTCACATCACCTTGGAGTCCAGTCTTCATTTCCTGACCAACATATCATTTATCAACAAGGGATATGCTCTGGGTAGAAAATGCCTTTGTCGGCCATTGTCTCATAGGTAACCCTAATTACCATCGAGTTCTAAGGCTAACATGGCTTTGAGGGGCCTAGAATCAAGGTCAGTTGCTGCATCACTGCCTGCCTCAATCTAGCTGGCCAAGCTGTCTGTCCGCATAAGGCACATTGTTATTCCAAACACGAGAGACTATTATTTATGTGTTACTTATTTTGAAATTTAGGGATTTGTCAGGATTTTTAATTTCATTGAATGATTATTAACTCTCCTCACATTGCTTTTCTTCGCTCATGTTACAGTTTCATTCAATTTATAGTCATCATAATTTTTGTATTTTCTAGACCCAGGGTTTCTTCTAAGATCCTCGCAAGGCCCTAAAAATAAAGATAGGGTAACGTTCAGAGCTTATTTTATTACAGTCTTCAAATATAAATAGAAATGTTTTAAACAACTTATGAATAAAATAATAGCACAAAAGCCTTTTTCCCCCATTCTAAAAGTGTTGAAATATTCAAGAAGAAAAAATTATCTAGTGTAATAACATGGTTGCTTCCTTTGCTTTTGGTGTTTATTACCTGAGTCACCTTGAGCAAATTACTTAACTCAATTTCCTCATCTTTAAAATGAGGGAGTCTCTGAGATAGTCTCTGAGACTTTTCTAGTTTTAAATCTATGATTCTGTGACTTGAAGTAAAAGGCCTCCGAACATCTGGTCCCCAGAGATCCCAGAGGATCGGCATTGGCCCTTGATACGGAAACAATTAGAATCTGACTGAGCTTCAAGTGACTCTAATTTGCTTCATTGCCCCCAAAACTGGCTTCCCCCACCTTGCATCCTATTGAACTTACTGCTATAACAAAGAAAAACAGTTCTTAGAGCCTCAAATATACAGTGCCCTTGTGTGAGATTGCGGGCGGGCATGTGCCTTACGAATGTTAAAGACAAAAAGAAAGGTCCTACATGTTCCAAAATATTAATAGCAAGACTTTTATGATAGCAGAAAAACATGGAAAGTAACACTAGCTGAAGATGACATTGTGCTTTAAGGTTTTCAAAACATTTTGCAAAAATCATCTCATTTGATTGAGCAAAGCAGGTGCCCATTGATGGGGAATGGCAGAACAAATTGTGGCTCACGAATATGGTGGAAAATTACTATGCCCTAAGAAACAATGAAAGTGAGAAATTTAGAGAAACTTTGGAACATTTGTATGAACTGATACATTGATACAAGCACACTCTCAAGACAAATATACACAATGACTGCAATGATAGAAAGGAAAGCAAAAGTAAGAAGCCAAACAGTGAATAACTGGAACACCCAATCTTTGTTCCAGACAACAGAGAATGAAAACTAGGCCCCTTATTCCTCCTATCAGTAGAGAGGTGGGGAAAAATAGGCAACAGATGGTGAATTCTGTATCTCTGATTCGAAGGATATGAACAATTTCCTGATTGTTTTGCAAAATTGTAAATTCTTTTTTCAGAACAGTTGGACCAATTCATAGCTCTCCCAATGGTTATGAATGTTCCTGTCATCTCATATTCCTTCTAACATGGACTATTTCCATCTTCTGACATCTTGAATGAATGAAAAAAAGGATTAATTAAATTCCAGGTGCTGTGCTCAGCATTAAGTATACAAATGCAGGCAATCAAGACAGTTCATTCTATCCAGGATATCCAGGAGCTCACATTCTAATGGGCAAAGAGAACATGCAAAAAGGTGAGCTAAAGTAGGAAAGGGGAAGGCAGAGATGGACAGGATGTGGCGTGGTGGGCTAGTGTCCCGGCAACAGGCCGTTGCCAGTCATACCCCAGGGTCCCGTGGCTCCTTGTCAGTTGGAAGTCTTTGAGGTAAAATGTTCCAATTGTTTTCATTGTAATTTCTTTTGTTATTAGCAGTTTGGAGCAATCTTTCATTTAGCTGTTGATGGTGTGCAGTTTTTCTAAGTAATACCATCCTGATGAGAGCCTCAGTCAGGCTCACGTTAGAAGGTGCTGACTGGACAAAATTCTCTATAGTGTGAAGTACTCATGTTATATACAATTCAATGTTAATCAGCCAACTTCCTGGGGACCCCAAATTACCCAGTGGAAGTCAGCTTGGGAACCTGTTTCAGATCTCTGGACACCAAAGGATGATTAACCTAATGGCTAGAGCAGAGTACTACCATCATCCTGGGTAGATGTCCTTGCTGGGTCAGTGTTTCGGTCTTAGAGGAACCCCCCCATCCCCCTTCCGCGGCCAACTATTTTCCGCTAGGATTAAGTGCCCTCTTCCATTTCCAAGGTGGGACTTCCACTTGAACGACTCTACATTCCCTCAGAGACATTTTCTTTAAAAACATTAATCTCCATAGAAAAGTGCTGATTCTGATTTCTCTTCTCTCTATTAACTCGATAGGATTTTTATTCATCAGAGAAGGGTAGGACAAAGTTGCTTGGAATTTTGGATGCACATCCCATCTTCTCCTCTTTCTAGGTCCAACTCAAGCCATCTCATCTGGGAAGTTGTTCCTGGCCTTCCCAGTTGGTGCCTCCCCCTCTCCCCCAACTAATCTTGTACTTGCTTATCTGGATACATGGAATAATCCTTCTTTCACACAGGAGCTACTGGAGGCTTTCATGTGGTCAGTTCCCAACACAATACTTGTTGAATGTATGAATAACTGATTAATCACAACTGGTGCTTCAGAAGTGCTTTCAAGTTTGCAAAGTGGTATATGTGCATGCGGGACTGGTCAGTCCGCTCTGGGACTACCATATCATGAGAACGCTCATCCACACTTGCTCTCACCCTCCACTTCTGGCTCAATGTCCTGTTTGAATTCCACAGTGCCCTACTCCCCATATGCACTGGCTACCTGGCCCACCTCATCCCCCCTTTCAGCTCTCCCTTATTTTTGTCTTCCTCTTTTATTATGTAAGCTCCGTGTGAATAGGAATTATCTTATTTTCTGCTTTTTTATATCCAACACTTAGCACAGTGCCTGGCACACAATAAGTACTTAATACATGCTACTGCTCCTCCTTCTTTTCTTTCTTTCTTTCTTTCTTTCTTTCTTTCTTTCTTTCTTTCTTTCTTTCTTTCTTTCTTTCTTTCTTTCTTTCTTTCTTTCTT
>CM053624.1:369796751-369820246 GCA_028646595.1 Phalanger gymnotis | reverse complement strand
CTACTGTTTTAGGTGACATCCTCTGCTGATGAGAGAAGACTTGAGACCTAGTAAAATTTGGAAAGTAGGTTGATACATATTCCATGTTTTTCACCAGATCGGCAGTACCTTCAGAAGAACTTTGTATATTAGCCAGAATTCCATGGGCCACAGGACACACCTCCCCAGTCTGCAAGGGACCTCAGAGGTCACCTAGATAAATCCACTCATTTTACAGATGAGGAAGCTGGGACTCAGAGATGCTTGTGACTCTCCCCAGGCCATAAAATCACTGATTTATGGTTCTCCAGCCGGAAAGACCTTCCACAGCCATCTAGTCTAGCTCCCTCATTTTGTAGATAAGGAGTTAGGAAAGAATACAGGAACATTGTGACTTGTCAAAGGTCACACAGATCATTGGGACCCAGGAGGTCCTCTGATCACACGCCCAGCTTAGAAATCAGTCAGTGTAGCCCTCTGTTACAGGTGAGGGAGCTGAGGCCCAGAGGAATTCAATGCCTTGCTCAAGTCTGGTGGCTAGTAAGTGGAAGACCCAGTATCTGAAGCCAGGTGCTTGGGCTCCCAATGCGGTCCCCTTCCCCGGGCATCATGCTGCTGAACCTTGTCATCAGCACTCCTTCCAGCATCATCCATCCCGCACTTCCCAAAGGGAAGCCAGATGCTTTAAAGAGCGCTCCCCTTCAGGCCTCTGCTGCCAGCCGCCATCTTGGTCACCCTTCCCTGTGTAATAGGAGGCCTCTTCCTTTTTATTCTCCCTAAGTTAAAAACAACAAAGCAGCTACTAGGGAGCATTTCTCCGCTTCTCACTGTGGTTGATTGAAGTCGTAGGAATGTCACAATACTTTTCAGTTGAATAGCCTTCGAGGTTAATTTAGAAGCAGCAGAAACTACCTTGAGACACTGTATTTACTGCTAATTTCTAGGACGACATCAGTGGGGGCTGCAGAGCAAAACTTGAAAATAGTCACTTATCAAGTTTAAGTGAGTTTAATTAGATGGCTTAAAATGAAAAAAAAAAACCTACTAAATTATAAGCTGGTGTCTACATGATTAATTATATTTCCTCTCTGCCTACAGACTCAGAATGAGACCAATCCCTACCAGGCTCTCCTTTTGAATTTACGGGGGCTTGGCGCAGCTAGCAAGGGGCTTCTGGGTAGTGGTGAAATGGAGACCTGGTATTTGCAAGCAAACCAACTAGCATTTTGAGCTCGAGTGGCAATGCCCTCCTTATGCCACCCAGCCCCTAAAATGCTTCTCATAGGGTAGCAAGAGCAGGAAGGGGAAGAGGACAAAAGGATGGGCAGCTACGGTGAGGGATATAGGATAGGAGGTGGGCCTAGGGACTGGCCCTTTTGATTCCAATAGTAGAGGGAATTCCTAGGTGAGGAAACTCCTTCTACCAATGCAAATCAGCATCTTGTCTTCTCCTTATAGTCTTAGAGAATTGTCCAGAACAGTGAGATCAAGTGACTTGTCCAGGGTCACAAGTATGTGTCAGAGGTGGGACTGACCCTAGGCCTTCCTGGCTTTTAGATTGGCCCTCTATTCACTAGGCTCTGCTGCCTTTCTCAGAGGGAGGCATATGAATTAATAGACAACTTAGAACCTTGCAAAGAGCTCTAATTTCCTCTAGGTGAATCCTCTGTCTACTAAGGCGGATCCCGGTCCATGAGCTCCCATAGGCCCAGAAACTGACCACTTGGTGGGCAAACTGGTGATAGGCCTCTCCCAACTTAGCTGGCCTGGGCTTTGGACAACAGACTCATAGTTCCTCCAGGGGCTTTACCAGTGGCAGACCCTTCCAAAATTTGTGATCTGCTGGCCCAGCCTTCCAGAAGCCAGGGTAACCACCAGTCTGCAAGGAGGTATCTGAGAATGACTTTGGTAGAGTAACTAATAAATAATTAATTTCTAAAGTAGAGCATTGGTCAATAAATAGATATTTCCTTAAGAGTAAACTGTGCCTGAGAGCTAGAGGGGTGCCTTGGAACTAGGAAGAGCTGGGGAACTGCAGAGTTAGACAAGACTCACTCATACACAGAAGGAATCCCACTATACCATGCCCAACAGATGGGCACCCATTCCCTGACTAATGACCTGTAAGTAAGGGGAGCTCATCACCACCTGAAGCAGCCCATTTCCCCCTTAGACAGAGCTAATGCTTGGGTAGCTTTTCTTGACATTGAGCCTAAATCTGACCCAATAATGTTCATCCATTGCTCTTCAGAGGCTGAACAGAGCAGAGTAATCCCTCTTCAGTATGCCAGCTTTTCAAATCCTTGAAGACAGCTTCCCTTCTATTCCCCTCCTCTCCCCGAATTTTCTTTTTTTCAGTGAAAACAACTCTTACTGGTATAGCAAGATCTGAAGACTCTTTTCTCTCGGGGTTATAGTACATTTCTATGTACTCACCATGGGCATCGGCATTGAATAAAAGGGACCTAGAGACCATCCATTTGCAGCAGGATTTCTGTCCTCCTTCAATTAGAATTGCTAATGAGACCCAACCCTTCAGCTGCCTCCATTAAAGTTTCTGAGTTTGGGCTCATTTGCTCATTCGTGAAGGAAAGAGGTTTCCATGCCTGGAGCTCCCTAAATGAAAGCAAAGGTTAACAAGAGAAGAGAATTACTTCAAGGATCCCTAGTCAATGTCTAAAATCCCAGTTTCCTGTGACTTGGAGAGGATCGGGTGCTGAAAGGGAGCTTCCACGAAGCATGGCAAGAGGCAGACAGGCTCCTGAGGGGAAGAGGCCCACTGGGCTGATTCAGCCCAATGTTTTCTGGGTTCTAAGGTGGAGGCTAGAGAGCTCCGTTGATTCCCAAAGTGGAATCCGCCTCCAAGGGGGGAGGGCCCTGTTGCTTTGCCCTGGTGCCTAAAGAAAAGCCCACTCCCATAATAGACTAGCAGCTGCCTGGCATATTTGTAGAGTCCTTTATGCAGAGGATCTCATTCAATCCTCATAAAAACCCTAGGAGGGCATGAGGTCTCAAATAGAGCAGAGAAGAAACCTCAGAGGCCACCTAGTGCCCTTATTTCATTATTTTATTAAATTAAATTTTTTTTGAATTAGCAAGCATTAACTTCCCTTGCCAACTGAAGACCACAGAGGAAAAGGGGCTTGCCTGAGATTGCCCAGGTATTAAGTGGCAGAGCTGAGATTCGAACCCAGGTTCTCTGACTTCTAATCTGGCACTTTCTCCACTGTCCCATACTATCTCTCCAGGTAGTAACTATAGCTATTATAGGAGGGGAAGAGGCTCAGGCTCAGGCTCAGAGAGAATATAGGTAGCTTGGTCTCATGGTTGTTTAGTTGTGTCTGACTCTTTGTGACCCCAATTTGGGGTTTTCTTGGTAAAGATACTGGAGTGGTTTGCTATTTCCTTCTCCACCTCATTTTACAGATGAGGAAACTAAGGCAAACAGGGTTAAAGTGACTTGCCCAGGAGCACACAGTTAGTAAGTACCTAAGGCTGGATTTGAACTCATGAGGGTGTCTTCTGACTCCCAGCCCAGGACCCTATCCACTGCCCCACTTAGTTACTAAATGCCAAAGGCAAGATCAGGACCACACAGTCTCTGTAGGTATTAGGTAAACACAGAAAACACTATGTCTTGGAATGTTGCCCTCACAGAGTGACCCAGGCTTGAGGGCCTCAATATTTATACCTACCTGGGCTTTGGGATGAACTAAGTCACCAACTTGTCAAATTTCAGTTGGAATGAAGTGAGGCCCCCTCCTCCTCTTCATCTTTCCCTCCCCTCACATATATTCCAGCTTGGGTTCGTTCAGAGAATGAGGAACCTTTTAAACAGCTCATTAAAACTATTAAAAGCTGAAAATTGACCTCAGGAAATGACAGTGCAATGACTTCATTATGATTCCTCAGGGGGAAAAACATTAAAAAAAACCCTCACTTTCTAACTATCAGTTTCTCAGGGCCCTCCATGGGGGCTTCTAAATTTGGACCTCAAAAATTATTGAATTTCCCCTGGAAAAAAGAGAAAAGATCTGAAATCTTGCCAACATCCCAAGCTCATCTCCTGTTCTGTGGCCCAGCGCCTTTGGAGTGGGGAGAGGTCAGCCTGGGATGATCAGCTTCTAGGTTAGATTAGGACTGGGGAAGGCTGAGGGGTCTCTGCCCAACCAACCTGTTCTCCTTCAGGCAGACCGTGTTTGATTCTTGACAATCACTAAAGGCTAAAGAAAGCCCAGATCAAATAAAATATAAAATAGAATCAACAAAAGGCCTACCTGTTAAATAATGGAGCCCCTTTCAAAATGAATTTCAGAACAAAGACCTTGAGAATTCTATTTATATGGAATGGACTCCATATGCACACAAATATTTGCAGCAGTACTTTTTGTGACAGCAAAGGACTGAAAGCAAGGCAGACACTCATTATTTGGGGAATGGCTGAACAAAGTGTGGTATGTACGTGTTTTGGAATATAAATAACTGTGCTATATAAAGCAGATGTGTGATGAATGCAGAGAGGCATGAAAAGACATATGAACTGATGCGAAGTGAAGTGACCACAGCAGAACCAGAACACAAGATTACAATCAAATAAATGGAAAGAAAAAGAATCATGAAACAATTGAAATTGAATGTTACAAAATTAAAATGAGCACATTTGACCCTGAAGAAGGGGTGTGAGAGGATACTCCCTCCACCCTTGCTCCTTTGTATGGGTCACACTGCACAGAACATCAGAGTTTTTTTTGATGCTTTGATAGGTTTTCAATTATTGGTTTCTTCTCTTCTTCCTCCTTTTCTTTCTTGAAAAAGTTCTTTGTTAAAAGACAAGATTCCCTGGGAGGCAGGAGGGGGAAGGCTACAAGGGAAAGTCTAGACTATGTACAACAAATGATATTAATAAAATCTATCAAAATAAATAGAAAGGATCATGCCAGACTAATCTTTCCTTTCTTGACAGGGTGACTACTCTGTTTACTCAGAACTGTGTTATATGTAGACTTTACCCAGATGCATGATGATGTGAATCAGTGAAGGGAGTAGCTGCAGTGAGGCTATCACGGTTCTGTCAAAGTAGGAAAAATGGTACAGTAAGAAGAGTGCCAGGCCTGGAGTAAGGAGGATCTGAGTTCAAATCCAGTCTTGGATGCTTCCTATCTGTATGACCCTGGCCAAGTCGCTTATCCCTGTTTGCCTCAATTTTCTCATCTGTAATATGAGCTGGAGAAGGAAATGGCAAATCATTCCAGTATCTTGAAAACCCCACGGTGGGGTCATGATAAGTTGGAACAACTGAACAACAACAAAAAATAAGTATCTTCCATTCTTTTGGTGGCTCTACACTTGGCATAAAGTCAAGGTCCTTCACCACCTATCTCTCCTTCACCAGCTTATCAATTTCCTTCCTAAAATTTTCTGTGGACTGAGCCCAACAATCCAGGCATGGTCTGATTAGAGCAGAATATGATGTGACTGTCATCTCCTTATTCCAAGAATCTCTGCTTCTAGTAAAAACAACCTAAGTGACCATGGGCTATTTTGGCTTTCAAGTCACACTGCAGAATTGTATTAGCCTGTAGTTCACTCATTCTCCCAAATCTTTTCAGACCAACCGCTGTGTAGTCATGCATTTCCCATCTTGTTTGTGTGAGGCTGATTTTTCTTTTTTGAGGCCAAATATGAGGCTTTAAATTTTTCTGTAGTGAATTTCACCTTATTCGATTTAGTCCAATGAGCTGCCCTCCAATATGTCTATCTGCCGTCTTAAACAATCAGTGTTGAGGTCAGCTGGGGGCTGTCATTGTCTCTCTATTTCTCTCAAGAACCATCTGCTTACTAGCCGTTTATCTTTTGTTCTTTTTAGTCCAAAGATCATTCTCCTCGGATGAGAAAACAGACCCAGCGCTGACTTCTCTCCCATCGTCAGCCATTATTTGGCCGACTGCTTGGAGAATCAATTCAGCATCCCCTTAGCAGCTTGACCTCACCTTGAGGTTTAGCACCAACGTTATTCTTATCGGACTGGGACACAAGGTAAGTTCCTTAACAGGTAAAAATTCCCCTTTACTTGAGTTCTCAGCAGTCATAATAGGTCTGCTGAGGCTTCTGCTCATTGTGGTGGCATGAATGGTGTTTCCAGAACAGAGTGTGAACTTACCTTGTTTTGGGGTAGCTAGCTCACAAGTGATATCAGGTGGTATTATGGCAACCCACCAAGTAGAGGTTTGTACCTCTCACATGGGTGTATGGTCGCCTGTTCACCCTTTAGAGCTGGTAACTCAAACCTGCTCTCACACTAGTCTAGGTTTCTAGAGAAAGGTCACTACCACACATTTACACCACTTCAGCTCTTTGGCTCCCATCAATGTGTCTCCATGAACATAGACCAGCCACTCAAAATAATGATACTTTTAGATCTTAAATATAAACATTTACTTAGCAATAAGGGGAGGGAAATAACATCACATGTTCAGTAATTAAATAACAATCCAAACATAAATCTGGGTTATGTTCTCCAACCAGTACTGTTGGGGGAGAACATGCCTGTGCTCAGAGTACCTCACAGCTCTGGACTGAAGGATTAGATGTCATTGGTCATTAAGGAGCATTTCCATCTTTGCTAATTGCTTTTCGCCTATGGGTCCTTAACAACCCTCCCCGCCCCCGCCCCAGCTCAACAAATCCTCCTTTCTTTTATACTCAAACAAACATATCGTTTACAAGCACTCTCAACTTAAAATCACTTAATTTTCTGTCCCTGAAACTATTTCTTGATACTCGCATTTTCCTGTTTTTAATAGAATTCTTTCTCTGTCCCATTAAACCATCAAATTGGTCACAAATAAGCACAGCATTGTCCTACATATTTATCCTTCATATTTATGCACAGCTCCTTTTCTGTCCCAAACTTCTCAAACCCCAACTGAAAACTTAAACACATCCTTTTAAATAATATTTTATTTGCTCCAATTACATGCTAAAGCAATTTTTTAATGTTTTAAAAGAAGTTTTAGAATTCCTCCCCCCTTCATATGGCAAGAAATCCAGTGTAGGTTATACATGTGTATTCATGGAAAACATTTTCATACTGGGTTTCTACGTCTCTAATAAACCCAAGGATGCAGGGCTTTGTGGCTCCCATTTCTATTTGAGACATATGGAGTCCAGGGACAGAGGGGATGGAGCTCAAGCTGTTCTTCAGGAGGAAGCTTTTCTAGGGAACCACACAGCTCCTCCAAGGAAATGGGGATCAATGAGCTGGCATCCAATGAAGACAGACAAGTTTCTAGACTAAATTGGAGTAAGAAAAAGAACCATGACGAGGAGGAGTGATCAGAGATTTTGCCTTTTAGAAGTAGTAATAATAAAAGTAGCCAGCATCTATATAGTCTTGTAAGGTTTGCAAAGTGGTTTACAGACATTATCTTGTTTGATCCTCAAAATAGCCCTGAGAGGTAGGTTCTATTCTCTCCATTTCATAGTTGAGAAAACTAAGTCAGACAGAAATAAAGTGACTTGGCCAGGATCAGGCAAGTGTCTGCGGCTGGCTTTGAATTTAGATCGTCTTAATTGCAGATCCACTGGGCCGCCTGCCTACTTTAGGACTGAATGTTATATTGACCAGGGTTTCTTAAACTTTTTCCACTTGTGACCTCTTCGGCGCTTCTTAAACTGCGGGTTGTGACATGGTTTATGAAATGCTGAAGGGTGCGCAGTTCCTGGGGAGGGAGGAGAAGGTGGTTCAGTCACTGACTGCTTTCCCTTCTCCTTTGTTTGGGAGGCAAAATAAGGCAAATGCCATTACTTCCAGGGAAACCCTGTACTGGCGCAAGCCAAACAATATGATTTTTGAGAAATAGCCTAAGATCAAACCCAAGTTCAACGTAAGCCCAGGGTTTGGGCTCTGCGCCATGGGTTATGCATAAATACAATTAGAGATCATACTATAATCTGGTCCAGACCTGGAAGGGCCCTTGAAGATCATCTAGCCCAACCTTCTCATATTACACCAGAGGAAACTGAGGCCTGGATAGGTGAAGTGAGTTGTCCAATGTCATTAAGCAAACCTGAAGCAAAGCAGGGACCTAAACTCAGGCTCCTGACTTCTCCTTCCACTGTGTTCCCACTGCCGACCCTTGAGGCAAAAGGAAGGACAAGCCTCTGAATCCTCCCCAACTTTCCTTGTTTCTTCAAACCAGCCTTTCAAAGATGGTGGTTGAGTTTTCTATCTCTTTGTCAACCACCTGGATCAGTTTTCCAATCCATCTCCATCGAATGGCCCCATCAAATCGTCTAAGAGTCACCAGTTGATGCATCTGCTCGGTCCCTTTGAGGAATTGAAGCTATAGCTCCCCTAGATAAAGTGACCGATTCCTCTGATCTCCATTTTGGTGTTTGCTTTTTCTCTCTTTGCTTTGTAATTTGTAGTCTTATTGCCATAGAAAGGAATCTGGCAAGAAGGAAGTCACTTCATCTCCCCAGGTCTCAGTTTCTTTAATTGCAAAATGAAAGCGTATGGAATGGGAGAGTTAGGTGGTGCAGTGGATGTGCTGGGCCTGGAGTCAGGAAGACTCATCTTCCTGAGTTCAAATCTAGTGTAAAATACTTAATAATTGTGTGACCCTGGGCAAGTCACTTAACCCTGTTTGCCTCAGTTTCCTCATCTGCAAAATGATAGAAGGAATGGCAAACCGCTCCAGTATCTTTGCCAAGAAAACCTCAAGTGGAGTCATAAAGAGTCAGACACGGCTGAACAACAGCAATGACAAAACGAACTAGTGGGTTAGATGACTTTGGACTTGGCTTCCAGCTTGAAACCTGTGATTCTTTGATCCATTGACTGCAAATGAAGCTAGAGAGCAGTAGGTCAAACCTTGCCTTTGTAACTACCACATTCCTTTCTTATAGTTTCAAAGGCCCCAAATCATCCAAATGAGAATCTCTTTTCTCTTCTGGCTACATTGATTTCCAAGGGATATACAAAGAGAAAACCTCTGTTGGTGACCTCTTTGGGTGTGCACGCGCCCAAAGTGGAGGCCCATATTTATCCGTGGGCTAACAATCCAGGGCCGGCTCTATGCTGTCTGTTGATGCTATTTCTCTGAGGAAGAAGACCATGGAGGGTACATGACCCACATCTCCCAGTAGAGCCAATCTTGTACTTGAAGGGGATGCTCGACAAGTGCTCTGCTGAGAGCTGAGACTGATTCTAGTCCTCCCTGTTGGAGGTGGCTGCACCTAGGGATGACTCATCAAAGACAAAAGCAGTTTGCAGAGAATGTAATAGCGTTCCCCTTGGTTACCTCCCTCTTGAATTTCTTCACATCTGCTATGTTTCCCATGTCTCCTTTTCTTGTGCTCCCTATTCCCCTCCTTCTCCATTTCTTAGATCTTTCCACACAGCCTTTGTCCCTGCCTCTGCCTCAGTGGGTCTCTTTTCTTTAGGATTGCTATTCTTTCTGGACTAAAAAAATCCACATATATGATTAGGATGGCAGACTGCATGGTGTTGCTTGGCTCCATAAATCATGAGCATTGCCCTTTGTAATAAGATGAATCCCCTTATTCTTTGGAAGGCAGTCATTTTATAGCCATGCTCTGAAATCTCTGGGAGGATTTTTTTTCGTGTTGGATTTCTTTGCTTGACTTCTCTCTGGTACCTAACCTTGCAAGCTGCAATTACAGGGCACAGAGTGTGGGCAGACTGATAACTGTCATAATAATGGGCTGGAGGATGTGTTAACTTCTCTTCCCTCTTCTTTCTTAATGCTCTTAGGGCCAGTGGGATGGGCTGCTCTTTATTTTTCTGCTAGGAAACTCTGGAAGTCTTCATTTCTGATAATAAAAATGTTGGCATGATTTTGAATAAACTGGTAGATAGGATCCTACTTCCAGAGCTGAGAGCGACCTTGGAAGGAATCATAGATTTAGAGCTGGAAGGGACCATCAAGTTACCAAGGCTCAGATAGTATGTATCAGAGATGGGATTCTAACCATGTTTTCCATAGTAACAAAGGATTGGAAGGAAATTGTGCATTTACTGATTGTAGTAATAGCTGAACAAATTGGGGCACATGAACATAAAGGAACACCATTGTGCTACACAAAAGGAAGATCGTAAAGAAAATAGGGAAAAATCATCTGAATGGGTGCAAATCTTGAGTGGGCAGAACCAGGATAAGGATTTATAGGATGTCCACGATAAAATAAAGAACAATGGCACTGAAGGAGTTTGGGGTTCTGATTAATCCAATGTCTAATTCTGATTTCATAGGAATGCTCATGAATCATGTTTCCAGAACCAGCCTCAGCAGAGAAGATGGTGTATGGGTGTATGGGACTATGGCTGTAGGATGAGGCATGCATTTTTGGACCTAGCCAATGTGTCAATTTGGCTTGTTTGACTAGGCTTGCTACAATTTGTCCTGTTATGATTCAGGGGCACTATGGAGAAGTGAAAGTGATATAGTACAGGAAAGAAACATCAAAAAATTTAAAGATTAAAAAAAGAAACAAGGCAGGCCATTACTATTGTTGGACCAAGATCCAGTCTTTGTGGCTACATTTAATACATAGTTTCCTGCTGGATTTTGCTTTGTTTACATGGCTCTTCTTTTCTCCACCCTGATTCAATTGATTGTGCCAATAGATGGTCATATTTCTATTTAATTAGTGGAAATGACAAAACAAACATTATAAACTGTCTTTGCGCCTTTCCTAAGGCCCAGATCTGACACAACTGGAAAAGTGACTTGCTCTAAAACCTTCATTGACTCCCTGTTGCTTCTCAGCTAAACTAAAAACATCCCAGCCTGGCATTTCAGCCCATTCACAGTGTGGCTCTGACCAATCTTCTCAGGACTATTTCATGTTAATCCTCCTCATGTGCTTTTGTATACTTGCTGTTCCCTGTATTGAGAGTCCAGCTCCGGTCTCCAGGCCTGCTCCTGTGTCCAGGCTATATGTTCTTCTTTCCTTTGCCTCTTAAATTCTTCACTTTCTTCAAGGCTCAGTCCAGAAGTTGCCTTCCCCAGAGGCAGGTGGTATAGTATCCAGAATGGAGTCAGGAGGTCTTGGGCTCACATCTTGCACCTGACACTTACTGGTAGGCTGAACAGATCCTTTCCCCTCCCCAGGCCTCAGGTTTCTCATGAACAAAGTGGGTAGAATACTATCTGTTGCTCCTACCTCACAGGGTTGTTAGGAAGCTCCAATAGGAACATGCAAAACTCTGGGTAACCTTTTCAAAGTTTGATGGAAATATCTTTTGTTAAGATTATTAAAGCCTTCTCCACCCCTCTCCACTAGTCCCCCATTATTAGCACTCTCTCTCCTTGAATTACCTTGACTTAATTTGATTAGATACGTGTGGCATTATCTTAGTATAACACAATCTCCTTGAAGGCAGGGACTCCCCCCTAGCCCCTGCCCCATCTCCAGCGCCTGGCAAAGGTTGACACATAGTAGGTGCTTAATAAATGCTTTTTTGGATTGAATTCAGCATCATTATATTAAATCAGACAATCCTGGAAATTTGTAATTGGAAAGGATCTTATTCCTACTCCAATGCTGGAAGAATCCTCACTAGACCATGCCCACAACTGGTTGTCCAGCCTCTACTTGGAGTTATCCTCTCCAGCCACCCCATTGCATTGTGGGGAAGATCTGTTTTGGTCAGGAAGTTTTTCCTAACATCAAGCTTAAATTTATCTCTGAAACTTCTGCCTCTTTCTCTTGGTTCCTCCCACTGAGACCAAGACAAATAAGGCTCATCCCGTAGCTGTATGGTAGACTTTCCAATACTAGCACCCAGTTCTCATATATTCTTGCGGTCTTCTCTTTTCTGGGTTGAACATCCCCACTTCCTTGAGCTTATTCTCATATGTTGCAGACTTAAGGCTCTTTGCCATCCTCTCTAGTTTACCAATATTCTTCTCGACCAAACATAGTGTTTCAAAACCATGGTCTGACACGGGCAGAGTTGAGTGTCATAGTTTCCTCGTTACCCCTGGAGGCAATGCCTTTATTAATGGACCTGTTTTGGCTTGGACCTCTTCCACTGTCCTGTTTATAACCGACACCACTGTAAGGATGAAGATCAAGGATGCGGCCTTTGTGAAGATAAGCCATAGAAGTGTCTGTGGTTTCTTTAGCTAGCCCAAATCCCCTTGGTTCAAGGTCAGTCCATGGAACTTGTCAGGGTGCTCCAAGGGGGGAAACATTATAGTAATCTCTGTAGTAATTGGGATGATACAGGAATATACCATCTCTGACAGATTTACTTCTTCCCCCCCCCCCCGTCCTCACACTAAATCCAAAGTTCTTGGCTTCAGGGGAGTCTTCAGCCCTTGATGTATCCTTTATTTTCTCTATCTTCCACCCATTCCTAACTCCATGTATCTCCACAGTCTTGGCTCTGTGGTCAGCCTTGTCAAAGATTCATTGGCCAACTCTAGTCCATATCTCCAGAGCCAACTTCTCTCCTGAGAGCCAGACCCACATTTCCAACTGCCATCACATCTTGGGTGTCCTGTTAGCATCTCTCACTCAGTGTGTGTGTGTGTGTGTGTGTGTGTGTGTGTGTGTGTGTGTGTGTGTGTGTGTAAGAGAGAGTGAAAGAGAGAAGCACACAGAGAGACACACAGAGAGACAAAGAGACACACAGAAATACAGAGAGAAAGAGAGACACAGACAGACAGAGCCAGAGAGACAGAGACACACAGAGACAGACAAAGACAGAGAGACAGAGAGAGAAAGACAGAAGGAGAGACAGAGAGAGACAGATATGGAGAGACAGAGAGACAGAAAAAGGGAGAGAGAGAGAGGGAGAGAGAGAGAGAGAGAGAGAGAGAGAGAGAGCAGAAAAAAGAAAGGGGAAAGAGAGAAGACTCCACCTATTTCTCTGCTTTTTGAAAATCTTCCTCATCCATCAAGGTATGACTCAAATATCTTCTACAGGAAGCCTTTCTTGATCTCCCCCTCTCACTTCCAAGCTGGAAAAGATCTTTTCTTTCTTAAGTTTCAGTTTGTATTTTGTTTTTATCATGTCATCATTAAACTTGATTCCACTCTATTGTTCTTGTGGAGTATTACACATTTGTGCATAGGCCATATCACCACCATTCATCTGTTTCTCATGCTTTGTGAGGGCAGGGACCATATCTCAATTACCTTTGCATCTCATTTAGCACCTAGTAGGTACTTTGCACAAAGTCATAATAAAAATATCAGTCACTTTATTATGTGTCAAAGTGTACAAAGTCTTTGCTCACATCATCTCTCTGGATCCTCCCAACATCACCGTGAGGTAGGTACTGCATACTTATTTCCATTTTACAGATGAGGAAACTGATGGTCAGAGAGTGGAAAGGAACTGCTCCTGATCACATAGGTCATAAGTGCTAGAGCTGAGCTTCAGACCCTGGTGTTCTCATGACCATGAGAGCTACCCCACAATGCAATGGGGTGACTGGAGAGGAGGCCTTCAAGCAGAGGCTGGACAACAGTTGTGGGGATGGTCTAGTGGGGATTCTTCCAGCATTGGAGTGGGAATAAGATCCTTTCCAATTTCAAATTTTCAGGATTGTCTGGTTTAATGCAATGATGCCGAATTCAATCCAAAAAAGCATTTATTAAGTTCTCAAGTCCATTCAGCTCCTTCTACTGCTATTGTGCATTTCTTGGTACATGATAAATGATTATTGGGTGAATGAATGAAGTCATGTTAAAATAGTGAATGCACATCAAAATCACTTGCAAGCTCATTTTGAATCAAGATACTAATGGGAGATAGGTGAACAAGGTCACTAGAGAGATTCTTCTTACCTGGTCATGGTACCACAATGCAGCATCTTGTTAATCACTTCACTTGGGGGATGGTGATTGACTGATTGTCTCAATTAACTCCCCCCCCCCATTAGATTTGGGTTAAGGGTAATGGAGTAGAAAGAACTCTGGATTTGGATGGGTCATCCAAGCTGCAGTCAGTTCCTAGTTCTGTTATTTCATGGAATCTCAAGCTGGAAGACACTTCACAGGCTATATCTTCTACCTCTAGCTACATGAAAATTCCCTCTACAACCCACCCAACCAACAATCGGATAGCCTTTGTTTAGAGACCTCCAAAAAGAGAGCCCCATGCCTCCCAAAGCAGCACACATTATTAGGAAGATCAAATATCAAACTTCAGTGAGACCTCAGATGAGTCATTTCTCTTGCCTGGGTTTCCTCAGTTTCCTTATTAGTGTAACTATAATACAATATAATATAATATAATATAATATAATATAATATAATATAATATAATATAATATAATATAATATAATATAATATAATATAATATAATATAATATAATATAATATAATATAATATAATATAATATAATATATTATTGATTTGATATGTAATATCTATTATATGATATATATATATGATATGGTGTAGTATAGTCTAGATCCTCTGTTCTTGAATCCCTCTTTCATTTCATGAGCTCCAACATGATACATGAGGAAGCCCTTTGTATTGACTAATACAAAGAACAGCTTGTTCCATGGACTTCCTTATCATTCTTATTGAGAAAAATTTGGGTTCTCTGGTTAATTTATTTATTTTAAGCAATGGAAACATTTGTGTAACATGACAATCATTCACTTGTCAGGCTTTAATAATCTAGAAGAATGATATGGACGTGGAGACCCTTTTTCAACTGCCAGAGAGCAAGAGGAGTGGGGACAATAACCCAAATGTCCTTATCCAAAGAATCTTTGGTGGGAGAGTATCTTTTACAAACACTAATGAGAGGAAGAGAGGAAATGAGGCATTTTCCAAACAAAGAGCCAGTATGTGGGTGGACGTGAGATTCACGGAATTCTCTAACCTAGATGTGCTCCTAATTTCTATCCTCTGGAGCTGGGAAGGACCATGATCCAAGCCTTTCCTATTCGTAGCAGGTTCAGTGACCCACAACCAAGATGTTTCTGATGAGACCCTACTGAGGCTAAATGGGATGCTGCTCCAGGCACCTGGTTTCCATGGCTGCCATTTTGGGAGGAGGGTGGTCTCTGCATTGGAAAAGGCAGGATTGTAAAATCTGCTTAGATCCAGGTGACATCCTTATATTAGCTTATCTTCTGGTAGCTGAAAGGAGGCTATTATTTCCTTTAAGTCAACTTCACCTTTTCTCCTCCTTTCCTTCCCTCTGTGTCATAGTCAGGTATGTCTGACTCTCTGTGCTACAATTAGGGTCTTCTTTTGAGTGGTTACCCAGTCTGGAAAAAGCATTCAGTTCTAATTCTATTCCCCTTTTGTTTTCATAGTCATTTTAATAAATCATCCCCCTCCCTGCTGGCCTCTGGTTTTGCTACATAATCCAAAATTAATAATAGCTAGCATGCATATAGCAGTAGCTGACATTTACATAGCATTATACATATGCAGGAGGTTGGTCTCTGACCAATTGATTTCCCTCTCCCTCATATCCCCAGTTGAATTAGTCACAGAAAGGAAGGGGCAGATACCAAGCTGTTAAACTAACTAGAAAGACTCAGCCAGCCAGCTTAACCCTTTACCAATGGTGAGCAAGTGGCTCCTTGTTTGAATGGAAGAAATGACAAGGAGATAGCTGGCCACAACCCCAACGGCCCCTTACAAGGCTGGAACTCATGAACTTTGCAGTCCATCCAGGCTCAGTGCAGTTTTGTGTACCAGGTAGTCTAGCCCATACCTGTATAGGAATGTTCACTGCAGTGTCCCTGCTGAATACTCTTCCAGCCTCTGCTCAAAGACTTCTATTAAGTGGGAGCACACCACCTACTTTAGATAACCCACTGTTTCATTTTAGAGAATTTAGAAAGTTATGTAATTTCCCTTTTATCAAACCTAAATTTTCCCCTTTGAAACTCCACCCCCACACCTCTGCTTCTGCTCTTTGTGGCTAAGGAGAACATTTCTCATCCCTTTCCCACGTGGTAGCTTTTCAAAAACTTGAAGACATATTGAAGGTTTTCAAAGCCTGTCATAAAACTATTTCATCTGATCTTGAGTAATTGGTAACAAGATGATCAAATGTGATATAATTCAAACAAAATTCCTCCTCTATTTTCTTTCTTCTCCTCCTTTGCCACCACCACATTACCACCTCCTTCTTTTTCTTCTTATTCTCAGCTTTTGTATTCTGTTTAATCACAATTCCCTAATCCTTCCCATCCTGTTTCCCATCTTAGAATACCATGTATGATATTGTTGATTCATCATCTAAAGAGAAGGTGGAAAAAATAGGGGAAAACAATGCAAGTGATTAAAGTGTTGGAAGCAAGATTCAAAAGGGAAGATTAAAGGCACTAGAATCATTTAATCTGGAGAAGAGGAGGCCAGGGTTTTCAGCAGGAATTGGGAGGCAGTGTGTGGCTATGTCTTTATGATGTTGAAACAGTGAATTGAAAAGCAAAAAAAATTGTCGGTCACATAATCTGAAAACTGACAAAAGATGGGAACAGGCGAAGTTGGAGGAGTTTGGGGAAGATATGTATGCTAGGGCATTTTGGTGGTGCTGTGAATCAATGTAGCCATCATGGAAAGCAATTAGGAATTATGCAAATAAAGTGACTAAAATAACCCTAATCTTTCACTCAGACATTTCACTACTAGGCATTTACGCCTCAAGGAGGCTACTCATAAGAAGAAAGTTCCCACATAGGCTAAAATATTTATAGAAACAGTTTTCGTGTGATAAAAAGAATTGAAAATAAAGTACTTGGGGAATGGCTAAACAAGTTGTGTTACACCAATGTAATGAAATATTACTGTGCTGTGAGAAAAAAATGAATGCGACGAATACAGAGAAGCCTGGGAAGATCTATACGAACTGATGCAGAATGAAGTTAAACAAAGCCAGGGAAAAACCCAACAACATACACAATGACTACGATGATGCAAATGAAAAGGACAGCCACATAAAAGGACAACCACATAAAAGGCAACCACATAAAAGGACAACCACATAACAGTGATCGTGGTGAAATCACAAAGAATAAATCTGGTTCCAAAAAATATGAGAACCCATCCGCCTCACCCTATTTTTCTGCAGAAGTGGGAGGTTCATGAGTGGGCTACACTGCACATATTTTCAGACTTTTTAATGTGTTGATCAGCTTCTTTCTTTAGCTTCTCTGTCTTTAAAATATTATTTTTACATGGCATGGCTGTCTAGGAAGGGAAGGAGGAAGGAGATGGTGAAAATATGGTGATATAAAAAACAAAAGATGTCAATCGAAATGGAAAAGAGTCAATCAGCTAGCTGTTTGCTGATGTAATGCCAAAGAATTGTTTGCGCATACCATTTAAAAATACAAATTGTTCATCTTTGCTGCCATGATTTCTACTGTGGTGGATGGGATGGCCAAACAGTAATGCAGAGTGTAGTACTTCGAGTGCTGGATTTGGAGTCAAGAAGACCCAAGTCTGAATCTCATCTGCAATGATTATGATGAACTCAGGGCTAGAAGGGTCCTTTGAGATCAGAGCGTTAGAGTTAAAAGGGTTTTCAGAGGCTATCTAAGGCAGCTACTTCCTTTGACAGAGGAAGGTAAGTGGCATAGCTGTGATTCAGACCCATAATCTCTGACTCCAAATCTAATTCCATTGCCCCATTATTAGCTTGTCCAATAATGACAATGAAATGGTATCAATAATATTAGTTGACAGATTTGTTCACCTTTACAATTTGTAAAGTTTTGTTGCTGTTTAGTCATTTCAGTCATGTCTGACTCTTCATGACCCCGTTTGGGGTTTTCTTGGCAAAGATACGAGAGTGGTTTCCCATTTCCTTCTCCACGTCATTTTAAAGATGAGGAGACTAAGGCAAGCAGGGTTAAGTGACTAGCCTAGGATCACACGGCTGGTATCTAAGGCCAGATTTGAACTCAGGAAGGTGAGTCTTCCTGATACCAGACCTGACACTCTACCCACTAAGCCACCTAAGATTGACAAAGTACTTCATATATGTTGTTTATGCTGTGCCCTCACAACAATACTGACTTTCTCATTTTATAGCGAAAGAATTGAAGCCTTTGGAGGAGAAGTAACTTATCCAAAGTCACACAGCTTATTAGTGGACAAGTTATGACTTGAACCCATGTTTCCTGACTCTATCCAACTGTCCTTTCAATCATACTGAGCTGCCTTTTGACATAGTAGCCAGCCACTGTTCTCCATCCCTACTGGGGAGGCTTCAGGTTGGATGGTCAATCTAGTGGAATTTTTCTGAGATTTCCCACCTCTTTCAGTAGCAGCCCAGTGGATCGACCATCCACCAGGCTAGAGTGAAGTGCCTAAAATTCTGGGCTTGTAACCAAGAAGACCTGAAATTGAATCTCACCTCAGATGCTTGCTAGCTGTGTGACCCTGGGCAAGTCACTTAACCATTATCGGCCTCATTTTTTTTATCTGTAAAACAGGAATAATAGCAGCATCTTCCTCATAGGGTTTTCATGAGGATCAAAAGGAATATTATGAAATATTTGCAAATCTTAAAGCATTACATAAAATGTTAGGAATTATTACACAAAAGATAAAACGAGATATTTATAAAGTGCTTTTTAAGTTTATAGTGCTATATGAATATGTAGTTATTATTATTCACTATTAAAAGATACTATGAAGGCTATCACCCAGGAAATGTATCATTGGGAAAAAAGAGGGGTAAATCCAATTCTGAAACAAAATATTAACTAGCTAATGTGTTCCAGTACCATGCTAAGGATTGGCAATATAAAGCCAAAATGAGGAACAGTTCCTGCTTGCTTCAAGGAATTCACATTCTACTGGGCTGGTCATGTAGCGAGATCAAGGGATAATAGATACACAGTCAGAGAGCTGCAGTGGTATCCGTAAGATGTAAAAAATATCTTGAGGAGGGCCTCTGGCCTGTTGGGTCAATGTTTTTGTTGGGTGATTCACTGGGAGAATATGGTGAATAATGACACAGGATAAGAAGGCATAGACGGGCTGGGATTTGTGCCAATGAAAAGCACAGGTAATAGGTCCATTGGATAATTATTGTCCTTGTTTTCCCTTCCTAGCCCCCAATAGTCTTCAGCTCTCTTTTTATTGGTCAATCTTTGGAGGTCAGTAAAAAGAAACTGGGAGAAGGAGGAGGGAAGAGATGAGAAAAAAGATGTCCTGGGAAGATAAAACCATAATATTCCTAAAAGTTCTGGCAGATAAAATATGGGAGCTGTCCAAATGAGCTAAGAAACTACAGAAAGGTCTTTTCTGTCATCTGGCGTGAAAGATATACATGATGATCTAAGTCGCACAGCGATAATGCCATAGCATCTTTCCCCCTCCACAGAAGCTTCACGTACTGGAGATTTTAGATACTTATTTTGCCATTTATTCCAACAGCATTTGTGTTCAAAATGTTTTGCACCACAAATGATACTCTCAAATTCAAAAACATAGTAAACAGAGCATTTTTTTCATTGTTACAGGGAAAAAAATGAAGTGTCCTTTTCCTGACATTCCCAGTTGAAACACCTTTAGGCATGAGAGGCTAGTTGTATGGATAGATGGGCCCCTGCCTTAATGATAGCATTGGAAGAATACTGAATAGTCAGTCTCTTTTAATCAAATGCCTTACCTAGTAGCCAGCTACAATCCCAGGGTTAGAGCCAGTCCATGTGTTTCCCAAAAGAGCTGCTTAGAATGTAGAGACAAGGTGGTGGAGTAAAGGCAGGGGGTCACCTGAATTCTCCCTCAAATCCCTCCAAATACCTTTAAAATGACTCTAAACAAATTCTAGGTCAGCAGAACCCACAAAAAGATGGAAAGAAACACATTTCTAGCCCAAGACAACTTGGAAGGTTGGCAGGAAAGGTCTGTTGCAGCAAGATAAGAGAGAAGTGCAGTCCGTGCTAGTGCAGACCAGGCCCCAGGGTGACTGAATCACTGGCAGCAGTGGTGGTTTCCAAACTTCTCAGCCCTCAGATCCCACGGACGGCTTGGAAGTTCAGCAGGAAGGGGCTGTTGCACCTGGGTGAGAGTGGAGCACAGTCCAGTGCAGGCCAAGCCAGCACAGTCTCTGCCCCAGTAAACCAGGAGCAGGCCTTGGGAGTGACTGAATCAGCAGCTGCAGTGGCAGTGGCTGCTTCTGGAGCTCTCAGCCCACAGACAGTAAGGGGGTCAAACAACTGGTCAGAAGAAGATTACAAGGTTCTTTTGTAGCATTGAGGCAGGAGTCTGTTGCTTTGCCCATACTTGGATCTGGGTCACAGTCCTGGGTGGCAGTCCCAGGGTGAGGAGGAGCAGTAGCACAGCAGAGCTTGTGGCTACAGTGGAGTGGAAATCCTCCTCACAGTTCAGACAAGGGTGCTCATGGTCACTCACAGACCAAAGCACAGGTCAGGAGAATAGATAGATCATACCGCCTTGGAAAAACTGAAAACTTACAGGTCCCTAGAAGTATCTCTGAAAACAGCTGTATAAAATACCTGAAACTTGGGACAGTGTGCCCTCCACTCTGGAAGCAGAGCTCTACTTTAACAAAGACTTAAAAGTCAAATAGTACGCTGAGAAAATGAGCAGACAATGGTAAAAGAAAAACAAAAAAACCCTCTAATTATAGAAAGTTACTATGGTGACAAGGAAAATCAAAACACACACTCAGAAGAAGAAAACAAAGCCAAAGCTCCTACATCCAAAACCTCCAAGAAAAATATGATTTGATTTCAGGCCATGGAAGAGCTCAAAAAGGATTTTGAAAATCAAGTAAGAGAGGGAGAGGAAAAATTGGAAAGAGAAATGAGAGTGATGTAAGAAAATCATGAAAAAAGTCAACAGCTTGGTAAAGGAGACACAAAAAATACTGAAGAAATTAACACTTTAAAAACGGAATAGGCCAAATGATAAAAAAGATCTAAAAAGCCAATGAGAATGCCTTAAAAAGCAGAATGGTCCAAATGGAAGAGAAAGTCTAAAAGCTCACTGAAGAAAATAATTCCTTAAAAATTAGAATGGAGCAAATGGAAGCTAATGATTTTATGAGAAATGAAGAAACAATAAAATAAAACTAAAAGAATGAAAAAAAAGAAAAGACAATGTGAAATATGTCATTGAAAATACAACTGACCTGGAAAATAGATCCAGGAGAGATAATTTAAAAATTATTGAACTACCTGAAAGCCGTAATAAAAAAGGAGCTTACACATCATCTTTAAGAAATTATCAAGGAAAACTGCCCTGATATTCTAGAACCAGAAGGTAAAATAGAAATTGAAAGAATCCACTGATCATCTCCTGAAAGAGATCCAAAAAGGAAAACTCCTAGGTATATTGAAGCCAAATTCCAGAGTTTCCAGGTCAAAGAGAAAATATTGCAAGCAAGAAAGAAACAATTCAAATCCTGTGGAGCCACAGTCAGCATAACACAATATTTAGCAATTTCTACATTAAGGGATCAGAGGGATTGAAATATTCTATTCCAAAGGGCAAAGGATCTAGGATTACAACCAAAAATCACCTATCTAGCAAAACTGAGTATAATCTTTCAGGGGAAAAATGGATATTCAATCAAATTGAGAACATTCAAGCTTTCTTGATGAAAAGACCAGAGATGAATAGAAAATTTGACTGTCAAATACAAGACTCAAGAGAAGCATAAAAAGGTAAACAAGAAAGGGAAATCATAAGGGACTTAATAAGGTTAAACTGTTTACATTCCTACATGGGAAGATGATGTTTGTAACTCATAAGGCCTTCTTCATTATTAGGGTTGTTAGAAGAAGTATATATAGATAGAAGGCACAAGTGTGAGTTGAATATGAAGGGATGATATCTAAAAATAAAATTAAGAGATGAAGAGGAAAATACTGGGAGAAGGAGAAAGGGAGAGGTAGAATGGGGTAAATTATCTCACATAAAAGAGGCAAGAAAAAGCTTTTACAATGGAGAGGAAGAAGAGGGAGGTGAGAGGGAGGGAGTGAGTTAATCTTCCTCTCATCAGAATTGGCTCAAAGATGGAGTGACATACAAACTCATTTGGGTATAGAAATCTATCTTACCCTACAGGGAAGTAGGAGGGGAAGGCGATAAGAGAAGAGAAGGGTTTGATAGAAGGGAGGGCAGACTGGAGGAAGGTGTAGTCATAAGCAAAACACTGTTGAGGAGCAACAAGATGAAAGCGGAGGGAGAATAGAATAAGGGGGGTGGGAAATAGGATGGAGGAAAATACAGTTAGCAATACTAACTGTGAAAAAAATTTGGAGCAGGTTTCTCTGATAAAGGCCTTATTTCTCAGACGTATAGAGAACTGAGTCAAATTTATAAAAATAAGAGCCATTTCTCAATTGATAAATGATCAAAAGAAATGATCAGTTTTCAGATGAAGTAATCAAAGCTATCTATAGCCATATGAAAAAATACTCTTACTATTGATTGTATACAAATTAAACAATTCTGAGGTACTTCTTCATACTTATTAGATTGGCTAATAGGACATAAAAGGTAAGTGACAAACGTTGGAGAGGTTGCAGGAAAAAATGAGACATTTATGCACTGTTGGTGGAGTTGTGAACTCATTCAACCATTCTGTTGAGCAATTTGGAATTATGCCCAAAGGGCTATAAAACCATGCACTACCCTTTGCCTACCACTACTAGGTCTGTATCCTAAAAGGGATAAAAAACAAAAAGGAAAAAGACCTATATGTACAAAAATATTTATAACTGCTCTTTTTTTGGTAACAAAGAATTAGAAATTAAGGGGATGCCCAGTGGAACAAGTTGTGGTATGTGATTATGATGGAACACTTTTGAACTATAGGAAATGATGAGCAGGATACTCTCAGAAAAACCTAGAAAGTCTCGCATGGGCTGCTTCAAAGTGAAATGTACTATGTACAAAGTAATAGCAATATTATAAGATGATCAGCTGGGAATGACTTAGCTATTTTCAACAATACAACGATTCAAGACAACTTTGAAGGACTATGATGAAAAATGCGACACATCCCCAGAGAAAGAACTGATGGTGTCTGGATACAGATTGAAGCGCTTTTTAAACTTTCTTTGCTTTTCTTGAAGTTGTTTTTTTTTTTGGTCTATATTTTCTTTCACAACAGAACTAATATGGATATGTTTTGCATGACTACACATACATAACCTGTATCAAATGGCTTGCCTTCTCAATGAGGCGGGGTGTAGAGGGAAGAAGGGATAGAATTTATAACTCAAAGTTTTAAAAGTGAATGTTAAAAATATTTTTACATGTAACTGGGGAAAAATCAAATACTAAATGAAATAAAATGTAACTATGTCATAAAGGGAGAGTAACACATTAACCCACCTGGGGCCATTGGGACGTTACCAATGCAATTCAATTATTTTATACTGAACGTCTTCTATGTCTAACATGGAGCTGACCCATGGTGGTTTCTCCAAGGTTGTGCTAGTGAGCATGAGCTTTGGCAGATCAATCAAATGGTCAATCAAGAAGCATTTATATTTTTTTAAATTTTTT
>CM053624.1:369761394-369796251 GCA_028646595.1 Phalanger gymnotis | reverse complement strand
TGGAGGCTTTTGTTGTAGGCTCTTTGACTTTGTTGATTTCTTCTGGGTGTATGTTTTGGTCTTCTTTGTCACCAAAGAAAGATTCCAAAGTCTGAGACTGAATCTGGGAGCATTTTCACTGCCTGGCCATGCTCCCAGCCAACTCACTTGACCCTTGAGTTTTTCAGAGGGGTATGACTGCTTATAAAGAGAACTATGTTCCAAGCTTGGAGGGATGCACCAGCTTTGCCACACCAGCACTCCTCCTTCCACAAGAACCCCCAACCCAGACTGGACTTAGATCTTCAGCAGGCTCTTCACTCCTGCTCTGATCAGCCACTTAATTCCTCCCACCAGGTGGGCCTGGGGCCAGAAACAACTGCAGCTGTAGTTCTGTAGCGGCCCCACCTCCGCTGCTCCCGGGGCGGTGGCTGAACTGCGAACTCCTTCCACTCCCGCAGCTTTTCCCACTAACCTTGTCTGTTGTCTTTGGTGTTTGTGGGTTGAGAAGTCTGGTAACTGCCACAGCTCACTGATTAAGGGTGCTAGGGCACGCTCTGCTCAGCTCCTGGTCTGGTTGGTCCATGCCGCCCACGCTGGGCTCTGCTCCGCTCCCCTCTGCTCCCAGCTCCGTGTGGGATATACCTTACCCAGAGACCATCCAGGCTGTCCTGGATTAGAGCCCTGCTTCCCTCCACTATTTTGTGGGTTCTTCAGTTCTTCTCTGTTGTCTTTTGTGTTTGTGGGTTAAGAAGTCTGGCAACTGCCACAGCTCACTGATTCAGGGTGCTAGGGCCCGTTCTGCCCGGCTCCTGGTCTAGTTGGTCCACGCGGCCCACACTGGGCTCTGCTCTGCTCTGCTCCGTTCCCAGCTCTATGTGGGATAGACCTTACCCAGAGACCATCCAGGCTGTCCTGGGCTGGAGCTCTGCTTCTCTCTACTATTTTGTGGATTCTGCAGTTCTAGAATTGGTTCAGAGCCATTTTTCATAGGTTTTTGGAGGGACTTGGTGGGGAGCTCACACTAGTCCCTGCTTTCCAGCTGCCATCTTGGCTCTGCCCATATCTCAAGAAGCATTTATTAAGCACCTACTGTGTACCAGGCCCTGCTTTAGGCAGTAGAGAAACCAAAATGAATGTAAAGCAATCCTGGTCCCCAAGGAGTTCATATTCTATTAGGGCAACACAGGATGTTCACAGAGAAGTAGAGACCAAGCTGAAAAAGTGTGGGTCTGGTGATGGCCTGTGTGTCTGATGACCAAGGACCATCCTTGGGCTCAGTGTGGACAGACTGATCAACCAGTTTGACCCCAAGATGATGGATTTTCAGGTGGGGGGAGGGAAGAGAAAGAGCATTTGTATTGTGGCTACTCTGTGTCAGGCACTGTGGTGAACACTTTTGACAAATATTATCTTATTTGATCCTGACAGCAACCCTGGTAGGTAGGTGCTATTATATACCCTGTTTTACAGATGAGAAAATTGGGGCAGAGAGGCAGATAGAGGTTAAGTGATTTGCCTAAGGAAACAAAGCTTATAGTGTCTGAGTCCAGATTTGAACTTAGGTCTTCCTCATTCCAGATCCAGTGCTCTAACCACTGCACCACATACCCACCTCAGGGGCCTTTTCAGCAGCATCAACTGTTCTGAACCATCCACTAAGTTGTAGAAATATCGAAAGCTATATAGACAGAAGGAAACCCATACTGTGTGTGTCATAGATTCTTGAAGTTTTGAAGCATTGGAATGTGTCTACTAGGTGCAACATATGCCTTGGCAATACACAAGATTATCTAGCCTGCCATTTAGCAAGGCTCAGAGAGAACAAGATGCTTAACAAATCCATTCAATTCCCTTTGCTGCCCAATGATATTGCATATATGGGAGGCCAGTGAAAGGAGGGTTCACAAATATTTTTGGGGGAAGTCCAGACTTGTGATTATGTGGGAGCCCTTATAGAGAAAACCTCCTTGACTAATGCAATGATTTTGCACATTGTTGGCTTAGAGAGTTGTCTAAAGAAATGAGGTGTTAAATCATTTGCCCAAGATCATATAGATGACATGCAACAAAATTGAGGCGTGAACCCAGTTCTTTGTGACTCCAAGGTGAGCTTTTTCTCCACTCTATCACATGGCCTCCCCTATAGTGGGATAGAGAGTAACAAAAGGAGAGAGAGCAGACAGGGAGAAAGAAAAACCTTACAAGTTGACAAGCCAATGAGAAGCTTTGTCTTTTTCACAATTTTTCCTCTATCCGCTCCTGTCCCTAGGGATTAAAACTTTGGATTCCATGTTACCACACCAAGAGAGCCAGATCAGCTGAGCTGTGGGGAAGCAAGAAAGTGACTGTGGGCAGCAGCTCTGAAGATGGCAACAATTTTTCACCTTCAGTGTGGTTCTCTCCAAATAACAGATAAAATCAGGGAGAATTTCTAAAATGAAAAGAAAAAAAGATTTGGGGAAGAATATCTTTGAAATATATATATATATATATTTATATATATATGTACATACATATATATGATAAAAATTTTGAAAATGTCATTTCAAACCAATAAATAACTGATGCAAACATAGAGAGACCAGAACTTTTGTACCAATGGAATGCTAAACAATGACCAGTGATTTTGTGGCTGGCAGCTATTCACAATAAAGTCAGGCAAATGAAATGAAGGTAGAGAATAATAGAGATGAATCTTTTTGTTTTTGTACCTGGATTTATTTGTGTGTTCACCAGGAATGTTATTTGGGACTAGGAGAAATCCGATTCATTCCCCTAGTTCCACAAAGCTTCTTTCAATGATTTTGGGGATTCACTCATATATTTGGCAGGGAGTAAAGGGCATTTTCAAACCTTAATTTTGGTTACTTGGGGTCAGGGACCTTGAATAGGTGTTAGGAGAAAGACAAAAAACTAGAAAATCTTAGTTTGTGACTTCTCCTAACTATTTGGCCATATGCTGACCCTTGCCACATGTTACCTACATGCATGTTCTCTAACCATGTTGCTTGACTGAAAGTGATCTCTCTTTGTGTGCCCTCACTGTCTCTTCTCTGTTCATGTGTGTTCTCATTTATGCCTTCTTCCAATGGTAGCATGGTAACTGGTGGGAGAGTGTAGCCTTGTCTGCATAGTGAAGATCTTTTCTTGTCACCCAACTTGCTATGCTTTTGATTAAATAGCTTCTATTTTGAACGAATGTGCACTCTGGTCATGTAAATGGAAATGCACTGGTGGGGGCTTGTAAGCTATGGCTTTGAATGAATGTAGCCACATAAAATACTTCAAACATGGAGTAGTTTGTGGGGACACATTCATGACGGCACCCCTGAATGCTCCACTGATCTAGAAGAGAAACGGCCATTCTCTGATGGGGATAGGATCAAAGGACATGAATAGACAATTTATGAAGGAGGAAATGCAGAATTATTAATAATTTCTTGAAAAGTTTGTTCACATTGTACAACAATCAGAGAAATGCAAATTAAAATACCCTTGTCCCCTTGAAATGGACAAAAATAGCTAAGTAAATAAAATCTCATGTTGACAGGGCTGTGGGGCATGTTATTAGATTGTTGGTGGGAATGTAAATTGGCATGAGCTTTTTGGAGAGCACCCTGGAAATGTACAATGAGAGTTCTCGAATAGATTCCAGCCTCTGACCCAGCAATCCCACTGCTGCGCTTGTGTCCTCCAGATGTTATTACAGATAGAGAAGAGTCTGTTCAGTATAAACTTATTCAAAGCTGTTTCTTTATAATAACAAAAACCTGGAAACAGCCTACCTGCCCAGGGACTGGAGGATGGCTGAATAAATTGTGCAGTACCGATGTAATGGAATATTGTTGTGCTGGAGAATGACAGATATAGGAAATCAAGAGAAATCTGGAATGCCATTCATGGGGATGCGAAGGGAGGAGAGCAGAAGTAGAGCATAAGTAATGAATAGATGAACATTTGAATAAATAAGAGTAGGAAAAGGGCTTTTGATGGTGAATTTTGGGGAGGATATGGATGAGAATGACACAGGCTGGACAGCCATATTCCTTGGGTTTTGATTGGCATTGTTAGAACCCCTGGATCAATGAAATCATAGTTCTGTTGAATATTTGAGAACAGAATTTCACAAATATGGAAATGGAAAAGAAATCTGAAAGGTACATGGAGCAAATGAGCTGGGATGGATATTATTCTATTAAATATTACGTCGTTCCCTCCTTTAAAAAATGAAAATGTATACAGTTCAGATATAAGGTTTTATTCAGTGTTTAGACTCATGTTTTGTTTCCTTATTTGTATTTATTTGCATGTTGTTAAGTTTAATTAATTAGTCAACAATAAAAAGGCATTTTTTAGCACCAACTATATGCCAGGCATTACACTAGGCTCTGAGGTACAAAGACAAACATGCATGGAACTCTATCTTCCCTCAAGGAGCTAATGATTGTGGGATTTTGGATCAGGAAGATTTGAGTTCAAATACAGCCCAAGGCACTTGCCAACTGTGTGACCCAGGACAAGTCACTTAGCCTCTGTCAGAATAAGTTTCATAACCTATAAAATGAAGGTGATAACAGTACCCATATCACAAAGTTGTGATAACCAACTGAGATAACATGTAAATCACTTTATAAACTTTGATGTTCTATAGAACTTCAAGCTATTATTATTAACTAAAATCTCCTTTGCAACATTTCAGACAACTGGTTGGTCCCTTGCTAGTGAATGGCTTGCAGACACCATCCCCCCAGTGAGAGTTACTGCTACCCTTAGAGGCTACCCTTTTCATTCGAATTGCTCTATTTACTAGAAAACCTTTCCTTGAATCAAAGTTGTCTGGGAACAATGAAAGGTTCAAAGATCTGCTCTGGGTTACACAGTCAATACGTATGCAAGATGAGACTCGAATCCAGATCTTCCTCATGTTAAAGCCAGTCTTCTGTATGTTATGATTCTGTTCTACCTCTTACTGACTGCTTTACATTAAACTTCTTTGGGAAATTGTGATATTACGTCTTTATCCAATTCCAATTTATTGGTGCCAGTAACCTGTTAGAGCAGATCAGATTGGAGCAGTTATAACTGTATGCAATATTTTCACATCTTCTTCCATTTTTCTTATTTGTTGTTGATTATGACATTTACTTATTTTAATTATAGTGGTTGTAGTGTTTAAGCAGCATAATAATTAGGACACCAAAACCTGCATGACTCTGCAGCAGTATTACTCACATATTCTCCCTCCTCTTGCTGCTGACCCCTTTACCCCAGAAAGTTTGATAAATTAATTTCATTTTAGCACAGAAAGCTCTTCCTCTATTAACCTAAACTATGCCTCCCTTTGGCTTTAATTTCTGCCTTCTGGAGTCAAGCAGAAGTAGTTCATTCCATTAAAAAACATTTAATAAACACCAGCTGTGTGCAAGGCACTGTTAGACACCAGAGATGATGCAAAGGTTATATAGGATGCAGTCCCAGTCCTCATCTACCTGCCAATCCTTCAGATACTTGACAACCACTATCATGTTCCCAAACACCTTCTTTTCTCCAGACTCCACATCCCTCTTCTGCTTCTGTGGAGCTCCATGCTTTAAGTGAAAGTGAAACAAATTTCTGCCCCCCCCCCCACCTCCTTGGTTTCCAAGCTTCTTCATTTTACAATCCAGGTAATGAGACTTTATGGAAAATATTACTTGGATCAACACTTCAAAAAAGATGGTGAGCAGAGAAATGGCTTGAGAAACAAGAAGAAACACGTACCAGCATAATCTTTAATCCATCATGGCTCTGCATAAGTATCTGAGGAAACATTGAAGACACTTCTCATTTATGCTGCCAAGGAAATAGTAGTAAATACTTGGAATTAAATTGTGTCCAGTGACCTTTTGATTTCTTTTCAAAACAGTTCTCAGAGGCAGCTGTAGTGAGGAAAAGTTTCATTTCACAAAATGACCATTAAAAATATAAAAGCAAAGGAAACACATGTTTAGAAATAGACTTGTGGTCCATGGGAAACAAGTAGCTATCAGCATTTGGATTTTTGGTGATCTCTTAATTTTGAGCAAGGAAAACCCCCAACCAAATCCACCCCTAACCCCCAAAACTTTATCTTCAATAGTTTCCTCAAGCTCTAACTGGGTGTAGATTTGTCTCAGTTTCTTTTGATCTCTCAACCACAGCTCCCCCAAGTGTAAGTTGGTCTCCAACCAGATCTTCTATATCCATTTTAATGAGAAAGGGCCAGGATCATAGAGCCTGTGAGTTGGGAGGGACCCCAGGGGCTCTCTAGCCCAGCCCACAGTCTTAAGGAATCCCCATTTTGACTAGTTCTGAATTAGTGTGAATAATAAAACCCCAGAAGTGATCCCATGTATTTGAATTCACACAATTTGAAGTATAATTATGTTAAAATATGGTAATTGGTTCCAATCCAATTGACATATGCTGTGTGAATTAGAATGCTGTGACCACTTCATGGGATTCATTATTCCCATTAATTGGGATCTAGCAGTACAACATATTGGAAAATAGCAATTAGTGATGCAAAAGCCATGTGCTACTTTGTTGTCATGACAGCCCTCGGAAGACATTGGGCACTTGCTCAAATAGACCAGTCAATAACCATTTATTAAGTACCTACTATATCCCAGGCACTGTACTAAATTCTGGGGATACAAAAGGAGACAAAAGAGTCCTTCCTCTCAAGGAGCTCACAGTCTAATGGGGGAGACAACAAGTAGGCAAATATATGCAAACAACCTATGTACAGGATAAATAGGAAATAATTAACAGAGAGAAGGCATCAGCTCTAAGAGCCATTGGGGAAGGCTTCCAGGAAAAGAAAAGATTTTAGGGAACTTGAGGGAATCCAGGGAAGTCAGTAGGCAGCAGTGAGGAAGAACATTCCAGGCATGGGAGACAGCTGGAGAAAGTGCCAGAATCTCAGAGGGAGGGTCTTGTTTTCTGGACAGAGAGTAGGCCAATGTGCCTGGATCAAGAGTACTTGTAGGGGAGTAAGATGTAAGAAGACTGGAAAGGTAGGAGGAAGCCAGGTTATGAAGGGCTTTGAAGGCCAAAGGGAGGATTTTGTATTTGATCCTGGAGGCCTTTGAGCCACTGGAGTTTATTGAGTGAGGTGTGTGTATGTGTGTGTGTGTGTGTGTGTGTGTGTGACATGATGAGACCTGTGCTTTGGAATAATCAATTTGTTGACTGAATGGAGGATTGACTGGAGTGGGGAGAAACTGAGGCAGGCAGAACCACCAGTAGTTATTGCAATAGTCCAAGTGTGAGGTGGTGAGGGTCTCTGCCAGGGTGGAGGCAGTGTCAGAGGAGAGGAGGGAGCACATTTGAGTGATGTTACAGAGGTGAAATTGATGGGCCTTGGACATATTGACTATGCATGGTAAGGGAGAGTGAGATCAATCAACTCCTGGGTTGGGAGCCGGAGGGTCTGGGAGGATGGAATTGCCCTCGATAGTAACAGGGACATTAAGAGAGGGGGGCAGTTGAGGGGGAAAGCTCAGAAGTTTGGTTTTAGACATGTTGAGTTTAAGGTATCTAGTAGATATTTGGATTGATATGTCTGAAAGGCACTTGGAGAGGTGAGAGTGGAGGTGAGCCACCGCAGCCCTTCTCCTCACCCACCGTTTCACATCCAGGCTGCCCATCCTGTGGATGCCTTGGGTCAGATGATTTTCTCCCAAGGAGCAGTGGGTCTGCATTTTTTGAAATACTGTCAAATCTCACCTGTGGCTGCCCTTGTACTCTGAGGGTTCAGCAAAATTCTGGGAGTAGACAGGCTCTCCCGATGGCTGAATTGCTTTTTCCTTACTATTTTCTTTGAGTCTTTTGCAAAGTCTACGGTTTCATCTGTCAACTATGTTCTTTCCTACCCCTAAGTTATAGACATTAAATAATAACAACGATCCTTCATTCAATTAAATTCGACAAACATTTATTATGTTCCTAATACATGTGGGTCACTGTGCTAGGTGCTGGGGATATGAAGTTAGAAAAAAAAGAAGTCCCTGTTCTCACAGAGCTTATGTTCTGATAGGGAGATATGTTCATGGAGAAAATTCTGAGGCCATAAATAGATAATTCTGAAGGAAAATAAAAGGTGATATTACCTAAAGAGACCAGTAGAGTTGCATAGGGAATTCATCCATCCATCCATCAATCAATCAACAGGTGTTTTTATAGTGCCTACTATGTTCTATGAGCTGGAGATCGATATACAAAATGGAATAGCCCTCGCGTTAGGCCACTCAGATTCTGATGGAACACAGATAAAATTCTGGCAGCATAGACAGATGATTCTCATGAGTTAAAAAAGGTGAAATTCTCTAAAGAGACCAATATATAGCTTTAGGGAATGTGTCAAGCAAACAATCACTGATAATTCAGCAAGAAGGTACTAAGAGATAGGACACTGTCCTAGGTGCTGGAGATTCTGGTGTTTGAAAGGCTCTTAGCTGGAGGAGCAGTTACATGTGGCCTATTAAGAAATATCCTGAAGGGTTCAGTGGAAATTGCAAATGGGAGATTTGGCCTTGATGGAGAACACCACCCTAACAATGAGACTTGTCCTGAAAGGAATGGGCTGCCTCAGGAGGTGGTGGGGTCCTCATCGCCGGGGGTCATGTATAATCTAGAGGATGCTCCTTTTCAGAGATGGGTTGGATGAGGTGACTTATGACCTCTAAAATTGTGCTCTTCTGTTAGCCCTGCTAAAACAAATGCTCTCCCATTTGACTTTGCCTTCTTTTTTCACCCTATCTTATTAGGTGTTTTGAATTCCCCATGGAGGCAAAAACCATAGTATTGAGCTTCCAGCCTCCTTGTGCTTCTGAGACTGTCATTAATGGAGTTATTTCCATGCATTTCTCTGCAGACAGCCTTAAGCTGTAACCAGAAATGTCTTTTCAAAATCTCAATTTTTTCACCCCTAGTTGAACCTGTTTTGATTTTCATATGTTTTTGCCGAATGGGTGTTGTCTTCAGACATTCTCGGCTATCCTGGGGAAACTGAAAGCATATTCGCAACCTCTTCTCAAGTGGAAACCTAAAAGCCAAGATTATGAATAGACCAAGGGGCACCTTGTTTCCCAAGGAACATGTTAGACCTATTGTAGGATCAGTCTTTAGCACGTCTGCCTTTACTGGGGGGGGGGGGCGGCCCTGCCATGCTGGGGCTCAGGGCTCAGATATCATATAGCCTTGGATTTGGAAGGTCCTAGAGTGGCATTGGTGGCATTGATGCTCATCCTAGTGGTCAAGATAAAGAGCACCCCTCCATTGTGATGGTAAGAATCCCGAGGAGCTGGGGCCCCTCACGTCCGTGGAGGTGAAAGGGTCCTCAAGTAGGTCTGGGAAGATCCCCTTTTGTGGCTAGGGGTTGGGGCCAAGGAATCCTCAAGAGGGGTTCAGACCTAAGGTTATGGCCTAGAAGTCCTAGGGGCATATGTGCCAGGCAGGTTCCAGAGAGGTCCTGAGTTATAGCTGATGAGTTCTCGAGGAGGTGTCCTGGGTCCTAGTCCATGAACTCTGTGGAGGATGGCATCAGGGAAGTCTTTGCAGGGGTGTCTGGGCCCCTGGTCTTGGGAGTGAGTCCTCTAAGTTGTGATTGGTAGCTTCTGGATGGACAGAGACTTGGATGGGTCCTAGGGCTCAGCTTATGAATCCCATAGTAGAATGGGAGTTTCTTAAGGACGAGGCCTATTTTTAACTGTATGCTCAGTGATGGATTCGGGGTCAGGAAGATCTGACTCTGAATCCTATCTCAGACACTTATTAGGTGTGTGACCCTGGGACAGTCCCTTAACCTCTCATCCTTCCTCTCCTAATCTATGCAATGGGGATGATAAAAGCACTTCCTTCCCAGGATTGCTCTAAGGATCAAATGAGGTACTACTATGTTTTAAGTGCTTTGCAAAGCTCAGGCTCTACATAAATGCTAACTGTGGTTTGTCCTTGTACAAGGGCCTACTACAAATTCAGCAGGTCATTTAGTCTCATCTGGGTTCTCACAGCTGCCTGGGAATCCTTTTGTTGCATAGCCCTGGGCCCGTCATCAGGAATACTCCTCTTCTTGAGTTCAAATCTGGCCTTAGACATGTACTAACTGTGTGACCCTGGACAAGTCATTTAACCCTATTTGTCTCAGTTTCTTCAACTGAAAAATGAGCTGGAGAAGGAAAAGGCAAACCACTCCAGTATCTTTCCCAAGAAAACCCCCAATGGGGTCACAAAGAGCTGGACATAACTTAAAAGTGACTGGACAACAATGACAATTTTAACTACTCCCCTTCTCATCACGCCTGTTTCAAAGACTTCTCTTCTTCCTTTGCATACAGTAGGCACTTCAATAAATGCTTATGGGACTGGACTCTTCATTCAGAAGTAAAGAAAGCAAGCATAGTCTGCCTAATTAGCTTAACTATCAAAGACTTTTGGCTTGATGGGGTGAAGGGAAGAAACACATTTACTGTTTGTATTTTTCTACCCAAAGAAATAACATAAAGAGAAAAGAAGTGGTGAAAAAACCCTAATCTAAGCCTTATGGTAGGACAAATATCTACCAAGGTCCCTGCATCAAGGGAAGCTCTTTTCCCCCAAAACAGTAGTATGTCCTCATCAATTGGGGAATGAACGAGCAAGGTGTGGTGTATGGTTGTGATGGAACACTACTGTGCTGTAAGAAATGGTGAGCTTCATGATCTTAGAGAGGCAAGGAAAGATTTACACAAAGTGGTGAAGAGTGAAATGAGCAAAACCAAGAGAAATTTGCATATAGTAACAGCAATATACATGTAAAGTTATTCTGTAATACATATGTGTACTTGCATATATATGTATATGTATGTATATATGTATACACACACACACCTATTTGTGTCTAATGGTAGCCATCACTAGGGTGGGGTGGGGGTGGAGGGAAGAAAAAAAAGGAAAAAAGAAATTGACATAATAACTTTATTCTATTTAAAAGGAACAGCAAGTTGTACATAACAGATTCTCAATTTCATTGGCTGATAACAGAAGCCAATACGGAAGAAGTCAAGGTCTCTTCCTTCAGGCTCAGATACATTTCTAGTCAGCTTGCTTCGTTATGGTGGCAAGTGTGAAGGCACAGAAGCCTCACTCACTGGACCAATACCGGGCCCTTACTGAGGATCCTTTCTATGTTATCGTTAAATCAAGTGAAGTCCCTCGGTCACCTGCTGGATACTCTCAGCGTTTCCTTTCATCCCAGTCCCTGACTCGATCCACTACCCTGACCTGAGTCCGACCTGGGTTAGGAGAGACGTGTAAACGAAGCTTTGCAGAGTCATCCTAGGACTTCTGGGAGTATCCTAGAAAATGTTTGCTTTCTCTGGCTGGCGTCCATCTCCATGGGGAAGGAAGGATGCAGGATTTCTTTAATGCTAAAGTGATGATGAGCGATGGCAGTTTTAGTCTGAAAGCCCCACAAATGGCTTCTTGTAAGGCCGACCCCATTGGGGCTGCCGTTTGGATGTAGCACAAAGGGACAAGGAGGCAGGCTCTCACTGCAGCCTTCCTTCTGATGTCAGCCTATGAAAAGGAGCTGCCATCATCCAAAGTCTGAGTTTGTTTAGCCTTGGCAAAGGCTGGCTGCCTTTCCCCTTCCTCTTAGAGAAAATGCTCCCTAAAAAGCTGACGAAAAGGCTTTTTGCACATCGGCTTCCTCCACAAACAACACTTGAATGAGTTAAGTGTAAACAAATGAGGGTCTGATGGACTGGTTTCACTGAGAATACATAGAGCTGAAAAAGATCAAAGGAGGTGAGGGGAAGTGCTCGGCAAACCTCACACAGGGAATGGCAGTGGAGAAGCTCCCCAGATGGTCGGCTTTGACCTCGTGCTATTGCTGGTATCATTAACATCATTATTGATAAAAGCGTAAAAGAATTTTCCCTGGTCATGTGCTAGAATACTATACAAACTCCTATTTATATGATTCTATAAGCCATACAAGTCCTTTCTGCACAACAACTCTGTGAAGAAGGCATTGTAAATATGATTATCCCCATTCTACAGATGAAAAACTGAGGCCCTGAAAGGCAAAGGAATTTTTTTTGGTCACATGTCTAATCAGTATGACAGAGGGGAGACTTTAAGCTGAGCCTTTCCATACTTTCTTGGTCATTTTTATGGCAGCAAATATGGGACCTCAGCAGTAAGACATTATAGGATCCTGCCAATAACCTTGTCAAAAATGGAAATTAACTTTATTGCTTCTTTTACTTTAGATCAATGAATTAATCCATCAACAAGTATTTAAAAATCTTTTATATACTGGGGATACAAAGTCAGGAAAGAAACAAGGAGCTCGCCTTCCACTGGGGAAAACAACAAATATATTAATATGGACAGAACGTGTGCAAATTAAATACAAAGTTTCAAGGTGTTCTTCATTTTTTTAGTGTGTGGGTGAACATTACTCCCAGGTCATTTGGACAGCACAGCCTGAGGAGTGTTTGGGTTGCAGTGACTCAGTGAACCTTGATTTGACTTGACTTGATTAGAAAGAACACTTTCACTGGAGTCAGAAAACCTGGCCTCAGATTCCACCGCTGACACTGACTCTGTGTGGTGTTTGGGGAGTCACTCAGCCTTAATGGGCTTCGGTTTCCTTAGCTGTAAAAAGATGGAGGAGGGGCTGAACTTGATGGCCTTTGGGCCCTTCAGCTCTAGATCTGCAAATTCTGAAATGTGTTCAGAGTGTGAGCATTGAAGTCTTTAAGAGCAACACATTAATCTTGGGTGATGGGCCAACCAACAGTCTCCTTATCAAGAGTCTGGCATCCCAGGGGCCTTGTTCATAAGGGTGAAGGAACAACTTAGGTCATTGGTACTTTAACAAGGAAAGGAAACTAGACATACAATTTATAGCAGTGAATAAATATCGTAACCTTATATTTGACGAGTGTAGAGATTTAAAATTTTGGGATAAGAATTCATTATTTGGTAAAAATTGTTGGGAAAACTAGAGAGTACTATGGCAGAAATTTGGCATAGACTGTCTTATGCCATTTACCATGGAACGTATTACTTATCAGACTTATGGGTAGGTGAACAATTTATGAGTAAACAAGAGATTGAGAGCAGAGTGAAGTATAAAATGGACAATTTAGATTACATTAAATTAAAAAGTTTTTGTACAAATAAAACAAATGTAGCCAAGATCAGAAGGAAAGCAGAAAATTGGGGAAATGATTTTATAGACAGTTTCTCAGATGAAGGTCTCATATCTAAAATATATAAAGAAATTTGTAAAATCCATAATAATATGAGTCATTTCCCAATTGATAAATGATCAAAGGATATGAGCAGTTTTCCAATGAAGAAATCGAAACAGTCTGTAGTAATGTGAAAAAATGCTCTATGTCATTATTGTTTAGAGAAATGCAAATTAAAACAACCTTGAGATATTTTACACCTATCAGATTGGCTAAAATGATTGAAAGGGAAAACAATGAATGCTGGAGGGGATGTGAAAAATTGGGACACTAGTTCACTGTTGGTGGAACTCTGAACTGATCCAGCCATTTTGGAGAGCAATCTGGAATTATGCCCAAAGAGTTATTAAACGTCCTTTACTCTTTGACCTAGCAATACCACCACTCAGCCTATTGCTAAAGATGATTAGGGAAAAAGGAGAAGAACCTATATATTCTAAAGTATTTATGGCAGCTCTCTTTGTGGTGGCAAAAAACTGGAAATTGCAGAGATGCCTATCAATTGGGGAATAGCTGAACAAGTTGTGGCATATGATCCTGATGGAATACTCTTACGCTATGAGAAATGATGACCTTGCTTACTTTAGAAAAACATGGATAGACTTGCATGAAATAATGAAGAGCAAACTGAGCAGAACCAAGAGAATGTTATATATAATAATAGAAATATTGTTTTAAGAACAACTTTGAGTGACTAAGTCATTTTGACTCTTATAAACGCCCAAATTAACTACAAAAGACCTATGAAGGAAGGCACTGTATCCAGAGAAAGAAAGGATAAATGGTAGTAGGTATAGAACGATTTCACACATACACACACATATATATTATACACACATATGTACATATGTGTATACACACATACATACATATTTATCTCTAATGGTAGCCACCCCTAGGGTTGGAGGGGGGGGAAGAGGGAAGAAAAAATGAATTTACATGATAATTTTATTATATATTTAAAATTTTAAAAAGAAAGGAAGGCAAAGGAAAGGAAAGGAAGGAAGGAAAGGAAAGAAGGAAGGAAGGAAAGAAGGAAAAGGAAAGAAACATTTATTATCTAATATTTATCAGGGACTGTGCTAATTGCTTAACAATTATTATCTCATTGGATCCTCACAACCACCCTGGGAGGTGGGTGCTATTATCATCCCAATTTTATTAGCAGTAGCTAAGTGACTCGGCCAGGGTCATACAGCTAGGAAACGTCTGAGCCTAGATTTGAACTCGGGAAGCCTCAGTAGATCAGCATTGACTAAGCTACATTGAAGAGACCTCGACAGACTGACTCTGTCCCCACCATGGTGGGGGTTACTCCAGCTGTCCTCTGGAAAGGGAAATGAGGAGGGCAGGGCTCAGAGAGGGTTTGCTTTTGCCACAATCACCGAGGCAGAGTAAGGAGGCAGCGGCTGGTGCCAATTATCCTAATGATGGCGCCACGCTTTCTTCCTCACTGAGATGAAGAACTTATAAAACGTATAAAAGCTGAGCTAGCCTAGCCTTCTGAGCAAACGCTCTGATGCTGCTGAAGGGACTTGGTCATCTTTAGCAGGGAGAGAGCAAAACATCCGGGTGAGGATGGCAGGGCTTTGGTGTGACCGGGACATGTGACGATCTAGGCAGGGGTGTACGTGTGCGTGTGTGGGCACGCGTCGGCATGCGCCGATGGATGACTTGGTCCAAGCTGCACTTTTGAAAAATGACATTGCTGTGTGTGGCCAATGGAGTGCATTAGGGAGAGGCTTGAGGTAGGAAAAAAGTACTTAGAACCTATTACAAGAATCCACTCCAGAAGTGCTGAAGGCCTGAACTAGAGAAGCGGCTGCCTGAGCAGAGAGGAGAGGACATGTGATAGAGATCTGTGGTGATAGAAATGACATGATTTCACATCTGATTAAATGTCGAATGTCTGAGAGGGAGCAGTTACAGATCACGCCAAAGTTCTGAAGCTTGGGGACTAAAAATATTAAGAGTAACAGGGAAGGTCTGAAGAGGGTTAAATTTGAGGGAGAAGATAATGAGCACTATTTTGGATGTTTCGATTCGACAAACATTTATTAAGTCCCTACTATGTGCCGGATGCTGCGCTAAATGCTGGGGACAGAAATAGGACAAAGCCACCCCCTGCCCTCGAAGAATCTTACAATCTAAGGGGAAAAGACGACACAGGAAAGGAAGTGGAATAACGGGGAAGAGGGGCACCATGTGGTACCCGGTCTGCGGGCATCTCGTTGAGTTTGAGATGCTCAGTGGGCGTATAATTCATAATGTCCAGTAGTCAGTTTGTTATATCCTTGACTATTTACTTGTACTCATCCTATATATCCAATCTGTTGTCAAGTTTTGTTGTTTCTGCCTTTGCTACATTTGTCACGTACATCCTCTCTTCTCACAGCCACCACACTGGCGCAGGTCCTCTTCACATCACCCAGGCTTATTGTACTAATTCCATGGTGGCTCTTGTCTGCTGGTTCCCTCCACTCCAATCTCTCTTCCACTCAGCTGCCGTAGTGATCTTCCTAAAAGCAAAGGTCATACCTCTCCCCACCCCATTAAATAAACTCCGTTGGTTCCCTTTTATTTCTTAGATCAAATATAAAATCATCTACTTGGCTTTTCCAGCCCTTCACACTCTATTTTCTTTCTCCCTTTCTAGTCTTCTATGTTCCAGTGACAACTGGCCTATCTGCTCTTCCTTGAGCAAGATACTCTATCTCTTGACTCTGCTTTTTCATGGGAAGTTGCTTGTCCCTGGAATGCTTTCTCTCCTTGTCTCTACCTCCTGGCTTCCTTTAAAACTCAGCTCAAATTCTGCAAGAGGCTTTTCTCAGCACCCACCACCTCCACCTCTTGCTAGTGCCTTCCTTCTGAGATTAGATTCTGTAATCTCAGATATGTATATATCTATCTCGTGCAGACAGAATTGTTTCATGTTGTTTCCCTTCTTGAGAGCAGGTACGGTTTTGGCCTTTCTCTGTATCCTCAGTGCTTATCACAGTACCTGGCACATAGCTGATTCTTAATAAATGATTGTTGACTGCTAGACTGTTATGAGAGTGGAAGTTGGAAGAGAAATTCTGGTTGGATAGATCTGGGAGTCATTTGGACAAGGATGGCAAATGAACTCATGGGAGCTGATGAGATAGCTAAGTGATAAAAGAGAAGAAGGGCCATGACACAGCTTTGCAAGGTATACTTAGTGTGTACATACTGAGTGAGCAGAGGAGATTAAAAGAGCACAGACAAAGAAAGCACCACCATGAAGATGCAGAGAAGAGGGTATTCAGGAAGAGAGGGTGGTCAAAAGTGTCACATGACACAAAGAAGTCAAGAAGGAGAAGGATTGAGAAGTGGACATCAGGTCTGACAATCAGAGATCATTGATAATTTTGCAGAGATCAAGTTCAGTTAAGTGATGAAGTTGGAAGCTGGATTATAGAGGGATACAAAAAGATTCAAAGGAAAAGAAATAAAAGCACCGATTATAGACTTTTTCACGGATTTTAAGAAAAAGAGAGAAGGTAATAGCTAGCAGAGATGATAGGATCTAGTGAGAGTTTTTTAAACCATTAATTTTTATTTTATTTTTTCTCAATTACATGTAAACAAATTTTTTAACATTTAAAAATGAGTTGCAAATTCTTTTTCTCCCTTCTCTCCCCTCTCCTTGAAAAGGCAAGCAACTTGATGTAGATTATACATGTGCGGTAAGGTAAAACATTTCCACATTGGCCATGTGGCAAAAGAAAATGCAGACCACTCCCCCACCTGGAATAAAGAAGTTAAAAAAAAGTATGCTTCAGTCTGCAATCAGATGTCATCATTTCTTTCCCTGGGAGTGGATAGCATTTTCCCTCATAAGTCCTTTGGAATCGTCTTGGATCATTGTATTCATGGGAACAGATAAATCATTCACAATTGATCATCACACAATATTCCTGTTACTGTGTACAATATTCTCCTGGTTCTATTCACTTCATTTTGTATCAATTCATATGTTTTCCCAGGTTTTGTTGAAAACATCTTACTCATCATTTCTTACAGCACCATCGTAACACACCTCAACTTGTTCGGCCATTCCCCAATTGGTACATATGCACTCAATTTTCAATTCTTTGGCACTCCAAAAATAGCTGCTTTAAATATTTTTGTATATATAGGTCCTTTTCCTTTGGTATCCTTGGGGTAGGGACCGAGTAGTGGTATTGCTGGGTCAAGGGGCATATGTAGTTTTATAGCCTTTTGGGTGTCATTCCAAATTTTTCCAGAATGGTTAGATCAGTTCACAACTCGACCAATAGTGCATTAGTGTCCCTATTTTTCCACATCTCCTCCAACATTTGTGATTTTCCTTTTCTGTCATATTAGTCAATCTGATAGGTGTGAGGTGGTGCCTCAGAGTTGTTTTAATTTACATTTCTCTAATCAATAGTGATTAAGAGCATTTTTCATATGACTATAGATAGCTTTTACTTCTTTTGAAAACTGCCAATTTGTATCCTTTGACAATTTATCAATTGGAGAATGATTCATGTTCTTATAAATTTGACTCAGCTTTCTATATATTGAGAAATGAGGTCTTTATCAAAGAAACTTGCTGTAATCCGCCTTCCATTCCCAGTTTCACTTTCTTTCTATTCTCGGTTGCATTGGTTTTGTTTGTCCAAACAAATTTAATTGGATGTAAAAAAATTATTCATTTAATATCCTGTCATGCTTTCTGTCTCTAGTTTGGGAATAAATTCTTCCCTTATTCGTGAATCTGACAAGTAAATTATTCCATGCTTCCCTAATTTACTTATGGTATCATCCTTTATGTCTAAATTATGAGCCCATTTGACTTTATCTACATATACAGTGTGAAATGTTGCTTTCTACCTAGTTTCTGCCAAACTGCTTTCCAGTTTTCCCAGCAATTTCTGTTAAATAGTGTTTTCTTGTCCCCAAATTTTGAATCTTTGGGTCTGTAAAACACAAGAGTATTATGACAATTTACTACTGTGTTTTCTATACCGAGTCTACTCCACTGATCCACTACTGTATTTCTTGGCCAGTACCAGATCGTTTGGATGATTACCTTTTTTTAAATACATTTTTTATTGATTCCCTTAATATTCTTGACCTTCTGTTCTTCCAGATGAATTTTATTATTTTTTTCTAGCTCTATAAATTGTTTTTGGTTAATTTGATTGATGTGGTACTAAATAAGTAAATTAATTTAGGTAGAATGATCATTTTTTTATTATATTGGCTCAGCCTACTTATGAGCAATTAATATTTCTTCAAATGTTTAGATCTGACTTTATTTTTGTGAAAAGTGTTTTGTAATTCTGTTCATATAGTTCCTTGGGTTTGTCTTGGCAGGTAGGCTCCCGGGTATTTTATATTGTCTGCAGTTATTTTAAATTGAATTTCTCTTTCTATTTCTTGCTGCTGGGCTTTGTTGACAATGTTTAAAATGGTGATGATTTATGTGGGTTTATTTTATATCTTGCAACTTTGCTGAAGTTGTTAATTATTTCAACTAGTTTTTAGTTGATTCTCTAAGTATACCATTGTATCATCTGCAAAGAATAGTAGTTCTGTTTCCTCATTGCCTATTCTAATTCCTTCAGTTTCTTTTTCTTCTTTTATTGGTATAGCTAGCATTTCTAGTACAATATTGAATAATAGTGGTGATAATGGGTATCTTTGCTCCACCCCTATTCTTATTTGGAAGGCTGCTAACTTATCCTCAATACATTTAATGCTCGCTGATAGCCTTAGAGAGATACTACTTATCATTTTAAGGAAAGCTCCATTTTTACTACATTTTCTAGTGTTTTTAATAGGAATGTGTCTTATTTTGTCAAAAGCTTTTTCTAATTCCATTGAGATAATCACATGATTTCAGTTGATTTTGTTATTAATATGGTCAAATATGCTGATAGTTTTCCTAATATTGAACTAGCCCTGCATTCCTGGTGTAAATTCTACTTTGTCATGTCATATGATCTTTGTGATATATTGCTGTAATCTCTTTGCTAGTACTTTATTTAAAAAATTGATTTAATATTCATTAGGGAAATTGGTCTATAGTTTTCTTTCTCTGTTTCTACTCTTCCTGATTTAGGTATCAGCACCATATTTGTGTCACAAAATGACTCCTTTGCCTATTTTTCCAAATAATTAATTTAGAAATTATTGGTTATTGATTGTTACTATGATTTGTTCTTTGACCTACTCATTCTTTAGGATTAGATTATTTGGTTTCCAATAAATTTTTAATCTGTTTCCATGGGTCTTTATTGGATATAACTTTTATTGCATCATTTTTATTGAGTATAATTGTTCTGTGGTGCTTTATTGAATATAATTTTCATTGCAAAAAGATATATTTAATATTTCTGCTTTTCTGCATTTGATTGTGTGGTTTTTATGCCCTAATACATGGTCAGTTTTTGTAAAGGTACCGCATACAGCTGGGAGAAAGGTATACTCCTTTCTATTTCCATTCAATTATTTCCAGAGATCTATATGTCTAACTTTTCTAAAATTCCATTCATTTCCTTAACTTCTTTCTTCCTTATTTGATTGTTAGATTTATTTAGTTCTAAAAGGGAAAGGTTGAGGTCTCCCACTAATACAGTTTACTGTCTATTTCTTCCTGTAGCTCCTTTAAATTTTCCTTTAAGAATTTGGATGTTGTGCCACTTTGGGTATATATGTAGTATTTCACTGTCTATGATACCTCTTAGCAAAATGTCGTGTACCTGATAATCTTTTAATTAGAGCTATTTTTGCTTTTGTCTGAGATTGTGATTGCTACCCCTGATTTTTTGTTTTTACTTCAGCCAAAGCATTATAAATTCTGCTCTAGCCCCTTAGTTTTACTTTGTGCATCTCTGTTTCAAATGTGTTTTTTGTGAACAACATCTTGTCAAATTCTACTTTTTAATCCACTATGCCATTTGCTTCTTTTTTATGGGCAAGTCCATCTCGTTCACATTCACAGTTATGATTATTTATTGTATATTTCCTTCTACTCAATTCTCTCTCTCTCTCTCTCTCTCTCTCTCTCTCTCTCTCTCTCTCTCTCTCTCTCTCTCTCTCACCTTCTCCCTCTCTCTTTCTCTTCCTTTCTCTCCCTCTCCTTCCTCCTCCCTCCCCATCTCCTCTCCCCTTTTCTCCCCTTCCGTGGCCCTGTCTTTGCTTTCCCATTCTCCTCAAAAGTCTGTTCTGTTTTCGATCACTTCCTCCCTTAATCTGCCTTCCCTTCTATCAGCCTACCTCTTCTTCTCTCATGGGGCAGCTAGATGGCCCGATGGATAGAAGTCCAGGCCAGGAGTCAGGAAGACTCATCTTCCTGAGTTAAAATATGGCCTCAGATACTTACTAGCTGTGTGATGCTGGGCAAATCACTTAACCTTGTTTGCCTCAGTTTCCTCATCTGTCAAATGAGCTAGAGAAGGACGTGATAAACCACTCTGGTATCTTTGCCAAGAAAACCTCAAATGAAGTCATGAAGAGTAGGAAATGATTACACAAAACCAAAAACAAAACAGTTTCTCATTCCCTTCCCTTTTTGCTTCTCTGTAGGCTAAGATACATTTCTATACCCATCTGCCTGTATATGGTATTCCCTCTTTGAGCCAATTCCAATGAAATCAGGGTTCAAGGATTGCCTACCATTTCCATCTTCTCCTTCATTGTAAAATCTCTTCTTTTCATTAAGTTTATTATGTGAGGTAATTTTTTCCCCCATTTTCCTCTCTCTTCTCCCTTCTCCCAGTGCATCTCTTTTTCTTACCCCTTAACTTTATTTTTTTAAATGATCCCATCATAGTGAACTTATACCCATGCCTTCTGTATATGTATACCATTTCTAACTGTCCTAATAATGATAAAGTTCTTAGGAGTCACAATTAATCATCTTCCCATGTAGGGATGTAAACATTTTAACCTTACTGATCCCTTTATGATTTTTCTTTCATGTTGAACTTTTTATGCTTCTCTTGAGTTTTATATTTGAAAGTCAAATTTTCTATTCAGGTTTGGTCTTTTCATCAGAAATGCCTAAAAATTCTCAATTTTATTAAATATCCCTTTCCTACCCAAAGCATTAGATGAAGTTTTGCTGGATATATTATTCTCGGATGTAATTCTAGCTCCTTTGCCTTCCAGAATATTGCATTCCAAGCCCTTTGAGCCTTTAATGTGGAAGCTGCTAAATCTTATGTCTGCCTGACTGTAGATCCACAATATTTGAAGTATTTCTTTCTGGCTCCTTGTAATATTTTCTCCTTAACCTGGGAACTCAGGAATTTGACTATAATATTCCTGAGAATTTTCATTTTCAAATCTCTTTCAGGAGGTGTGTGATGGCTTATTTCCATTTCTATTTAACCCTTTTGTTCTAGGATATCAGGGCAGTTTTCCTTGATAATTTCTTGAAAGATGATGTCTAGGCTCTTTTATCGGAGTGAGGCAGAGTTAAGTAACTTGCCCAAGGTCACACAGCTAGTCAGTACCAAATGTCTGAGGCAGGATTTGAACTTGGGTCCTTCTAACTCCAGGGCTGGTACTCTATCCATTGTACCACATAGCTGCCCCTTAGGCTCTTTTTTGACCATGGCTTTTAGGAAGTCCAATAATTTTAAAATTATCTCTTTTGGATCTATTTTCCACATCAGTTGTTTTTCGTTGAGATATTTCACATTTCCTTCTATTTTTTCATTCTTTTGATTTTGTTTTATTGTTTTTGATGTTTCCTGTAGTCATTAGTTTCCACTTGCCCAATTTTATTTTTTTAAGGAATTATTTTATTTAGTGAGCTTTTGTACCTTCTTTTTCTTTTTGCCAATTCTGCTTTTTAAAGAATTCTTTTCTTCAATGCATTTTTGCACCTCTTTTTCCATTTGGACAATTCTGCTTCTTAAGACATCCTTCTCTTCAGTGTATTATTATACATCTTTTTACCATTTGGCCTCTTCTGTTTTTTAAGGTGTTATTTTCTTCAGTATTTTTTTTTTTTTGCTTTTCCCAAACTGTTGACTCTTTTTTTTCATAATTTTCTTGCATCGCTCTCATTTCTTTCCCCATTTTTATAACTCTCTTATTTGAGTTTTAATATCCTTTTTGAGCTCAACCAAGAATTCCTCTTGGGGCTTGTATATATCCCATTCACATTTTCTTTGAAGCTTCATTTGTAGCTGCTTTGATAGCATTCTCTTTTTCTGGCTTTATGTTTTGATCTTTTTTGTCACCATATTAATTTGTTATGGTCAGGGTTTTGGTTGTTGTTTGCTCATTTTCTAGCCTATTTCTTTACTTTAATTTTATGTTAAGGCTAGGCTCTGTTCCTGATGTGGAAGGAGCACTGTCTCAAGCTTCAGGTCTTTGTTGCCATTCTTTTCAGAGCTAGCTCTGGGGCTCTGTAGGTTTTTGGTGTTTCCAAGGTGGTATTATTTAAGGAGAGGTGTGGTCACTGCTCTTCTGGTCTGTGCTCTGGTCTTTACCTAGCAAGGGACCTTGTTCCCTGTAGCTACCAGGGGTAGCACTCCTCCTGGCCCTAGAACTGTAAATTGGTCCTATGCTCTCCTACAGTCACAATTGCTAGTGTTCCCCTCTGTCTTGGAATTGAGACTGGGATCCCTACTCTCCTGTGAGTGACCACAAGCTCTCCTTTAGTCCCTGGAACCTCAACTAGGGCCCCTGCTCCTCTGCAGCTACAAGTTCTATAACTCCTTTTAGCCCTGAGGTTGTGACCCAGAACTGCATACAAGCAATGGCATAAGGTCTTGAACCCAGAACCAACAAAGGGCCCCCATGCAATATCCTTCTGACCAGTTCTTTGACACCCTCCCCCCACCCATCCATGCAGCTGCCTCCAAGGGGAGGTCTGGGTTTTTTGTGCTGGGTTCCTTGCCCTTCTCCTCCTCCCTACAGATCTTTCCTGCTTACCTCCTAAGTTGTCTTGGGCTAGAAAATTGTTTCACCTCACCTTTTGTTGGTTCTGCTGCTCCAGAATTCAATTTGAAGCATTATTTTAGGGTTGTTTGGGGGAGTATTTGGGAGAGTTCATCTGAGTGCTTCTTTACATTGACATCTTGGTTCTGCTTCCTTACTTGGTTTTATTAAAGGTGGGGGAGAATTGTGTGTGTATTTGTAGACAGTAAAGTAGGAAAAACTAGATAGGAAGAGACTGAAGATTAACAGAGGAAATATTCAAGAGTGTGCTTGAGAAGATGGAGTCAAAGTTACATGGAGAGGAGTTGACCTTGGTCAGAAGAATCATCACCAGTTTATCAGAGTATGAAGGAAAGAAAACAGCGGCCCTGTCAAAGGGCTGTGAGATGAAGTAGTTCATGACTTGCCTTTTCTTGAGGAAATGATTTCAGAACAAAGCTCATGGGGCGATGTGAGTGGTTGGAAAAGAGAAGAGAAGATCTAGAACTGCTATCATGGCAATTAGTGAAGAGTAGAAGGGGTGCCTTGAAGCAATTAGGGCCTAGATGAGATACTATGGAAAGTGATAGTAGACCTAGGCAGCACAGTTTCATGGTTTCCTCTAACTCTATTCAGCCACCTGTGAATAGGAGCAAAGAAAGCTGATACTGGGATAAATTCAGGGTTGGGAGTTGGCAAGAGATAAGTGGCACCAGACGGGAGACAAGGGGTTTAAGAGAAAAGGCTAGTGTGGAGTTGAACTGGTTCACCAAGTGTTCCAGATTGGGAAAGGGGGAGAGTGTAGCCAGCTCAGGAACAATGATGGCCTAGAAAAATATTGAGAGTTGGAGAAATTGAAGGTCATGATGAGGATAAATAATAGTTTTAGGAGAAGAAAGACATAGAGATGTGGGGCAGCTAGGTGGCACAGTGAGTAGAGTACCGGCCCTGGAGTCAGGAAGACCTGAGTTCAAATCTGGCCTCAGACACTCGACACACTTACTAGCTGTGTGACCTTGGGCAAGTCACTTAACCCTAATTGCCCTGCCTTTCACTCTGCAAAAAAAAAGATATAGAGATGAGATGATAGAGTATGATTACATCTCTCTATCTATAGATATAGATATAGGTAGGTATATGACCATGGAAATGCAACATGTGTTGATACAGGTGATGACCAGATCAAAGGTATGGCCACCTCTGTGTATAAGTGGAAGGGCAGATCTGGGAGATGAGTAGGCTGAGGGACTGGTAGGTAAAAGCATTTGAGGGACATGCTCTTACACAAAATAAAAATAGTCCTCATCCTCCATTAACTACCGTTTTGTTCTGGGCATACGCTGCTTATACTGAGAAGTAATTACAAGACTCTTTGAGAGAGGATGGAGCACTAAAACTAGAGGAATCAGGGAAGGACTCCAAAAGGAGGCAGCCCCTGAGCTGAGTCATGAAGGAAAGGAGAGATTCTATGAGGTGGGAACAGCTAGGATAAAGATGTGGAGGTTGGAGATAGAACGCCAAATTCAGGGAATAGCAAGAAGAACAGGAGGTTCTTTGACCAGAGTCATTCACAGAGTTGGTCTACACTGCCGTAGAACAGTCTGTGATCTAAAACCAGGCACAACAACAACGAGAGAACATTTGGTAATTATCAACTTCCTTAGAGCATGACAGTTACCATGAAAAAAATATCACATGTAGCTTCCATTTTTTTTAAACTTTTTATTCATTATTATTATTATTTTTGTCAGGGACTGTGGGGATTAGAGTAATTATGCCTGTGGTTTGTATTTAAATGTGTCACACAAATATGGAAATCTCACTTAATTTGCTGCTGACAATTTGGTTTTCGATCACAGGGCTGGAACGTATTATTAGATATACCTCATACCACGATAATGAAAAATGACATCCTCCAAAGGACTGGGCTGAAGTCTCCCAGGATGACGGCAAGCAGCAAGTGGAATAATTTTATACGTTGGGGTTTAAAAGGAGAAATTGGCTTTAATCAAGATACCAAGCTATGTTTTGCCCCTGAAAAGTGATGCCATTTTATCATTTGCTGGGCTATGGTTAGTAGTGGTGTGTCTTCAGACTTTTCTACCTTTTGCTGTTGGGCTATCGCAGATTTCTATTACAGAATTCTATATCATAATTCCTCCTATATTTCTTGGGTTCATCCAATTTTCTGCAGCAGTAGCATGTGTCTAATGTTGGACACTGGATGCAGTAACTTCATGTTTTAGTTCCAAAATCATGCTTTGAAATTAGATATTCTAAGAGTGTGGCGACTAAATGCTATTTTGAAACTGGAGAAGACTGGCTGGGGAAGATAAGGCTGCTAGCTCAGGATATTGCACTGATTGGCTTGAGATATGTGACTGTGGAGGGTTTGCAAATGTCTCTGTATCCTCTGGATAGCAATTGGCCCAGATGTATCAGTGGACAGTAGAATGGCTGTGTGCACAGGGGCACAGGATGGGACCCTGCCCCTGTGCAGAAGAAGCGCCGCTGGAGACACAGGTTGCTGATGGCCGATGGCAGCAGCTCCCTGCTCAATACTAGTGTTCCAATTTGATCAATCAGCAAGTCCTTAGGGAGTAAGTCTAAATAAAACATATCCCTTGCAAAAAGGGGAAAGCTGTAATTTGCCAAGTGCATTGTAATTGTTCCTGGTTAATTATCTCAGTGGTGCATTTGGAGAGCCAAAGGTAGACATTTACATTCAGAATTGTAGATAAAAATAAGACTGCCTTCTCAGGGGTTCTTAATGGTGTTTGTGTCATGAACCCCTTTGGTGATTTGGTGAAGCTTAGAGACCCCTCCTCACAATAGAGGTTCTAAGTGCATAAAATAAAACACATAAGATTATGAAGGAAGCCAATTATATGAAATAAAGATGTAAGGCTTTCCTGTGTAAGCTCAAAGAGCCCTTCCCCCTATGTTCTCTCCCCCCAATCTCTTCACAAATTCTGGGTTCAAACCTCTTCTAGATGCTAGGTTTGTCCTGGGACATAGGGAGTTAACTTCCTGATGGGAATTATTTCAAGGGAGCTAAAAAAGAGGTAGGTGAACTCTAGGCTAAACAGGTGTTATTTCCTGAGACTCTTATTTTCCTACTACTTCAGGGATTCTTAGCCTGAGGTTCATGAACCTGTTTATACACACATATGTTTATATATATTTATATTATGCATTTCAATGTACATACACAATAATAATGAATACTAAAGCTAGCTGGCATTTATATAGCACTTCCTACATGCCAGACACTGTGCTAAGCCATTTACAATCATTATCTCATTTGATCCTCATCATGGCAGGTAGGTGCAGTTATTAGCCCAGTTTTGCAGATGAGGAAACTGAGGCAAATAGTGTCAAGTGACTAGCCTAGAGTCACACAGCTATTAAGTGTCTGCGGCAGGCTTGGAACCCAGATCTGTTATGTATATATACATATACATAATATATTCCAATATGATTGGATTCCTTTGTAATTCTTTGTATTTTATTCATTTAAAAACATTATCTTGAGAACAAGGTCCACAGGTTTCACCAGAGTTGTACCAAAGGGTCTATGACACAGCAAAAATAAGGACTCTGTGAAATACCTGAATTTAACATCAGGTTACTGTTGTAAAGGTGGGTCTTGACTGGAAAGCCATCAAGTAGCATCTGAGGGTAGCTTCAGCCTTCAGTTGTGACTCTGTCCCTTTCTTCTTGGGATGTACGTGGAGGAAGATTCCCCCCTCCCCCAGTGAATGAACTATGTGAAGGTCCCCCACGCCAGGAGGCCAAAGCAGGGAGGGGGCCTGTCTCTTCTAGCGTGGAATCATCTATTCCCTTCTGTCTGTCAGGTCTCAGACCAGTTCTTTTGGAATCACCATCATTCTATGCTTCCTGCAGTGTACCTGATCACATATTTTCTCAACCATGGTTGTCCCCCAAAGTCTTATGGGTGGGCCCAGGTATTTGATCATGGAGATGCTTGGTTTTGTGCAGCACAGTGGAAGTCACCTTGTATCTGGTCAGAGGAGCTGGGGTAGAATCTTGGCTTTGCCACCTGCTCTCTATGTGACCCTTGGGAAAGTCATTTCTGCAGGCTTCTGTTTCCTCATCTGTAAAATGAGCTTGGACTATGTGACATCCAGGGCTACCTTTGCCCCTAATGTTGTGATCCAGAGATATTAACTTAGCTGGGTGGGGACATGTGCTGTGTCGCCTTCCCAAAGTTTTCACAATTAGTGTAAGGGAAAGTTGTATGTGTGTATGCCTGTCTCCCTATAAAATAACAGTCAAAGGTGTGACTCAAAAGCTAAGAAAGCTATTGAGATCCGAGGCTGCTTTAAGAGAGGTACCAGCTCCAAGTGCTAGTTCTCTTGCCTGCCACCCTGGTAGGGCCACATTTTGAGTCCCGTCATCAGGACTTCCCTCTGCCTGTTGGAATTGGTCCATGAATCCTCCCAAGGCTTGCTTCGAAGCCACTCTCCAGGAAGCTTTCTCCCTCTCTCCAGTTCCTAGTGCTTTCCATTCCCCACTGGATTATTTCACATGTTACATGGTATTATGCCCCTTCCCCTCAAGAATATAAGCTCTCTGAGGGCAGGGACCACTTCACTTTTGTCTTCTTAGCACCAGTACTTTTCACTTCGATGCCTGGGAATCAGCTAAAGTTATTGGAGCTGTTTAACCTGGAGAAGAGGAGAATTGGGAGGATGGGATTCTATTTCCAGGTATTTCATAGGACAGTGTGCCATAGTGGATGGAATGCTGGGCTTGCAGCTTGAATCCCACACTTGGACCCTGATTTGTGTAGCCCTGGTTAGGGGCAGGTTTCACTCGAGGACTTCAGAGTTCTTCCAATTCTCAGGAACTTTGAATAAAACTTTCACTCCTTTTGGGATGAAAAGCTAGAAATATCACTCGACTAAACCACAGAGATTTTAATGTTGTGAGGACTCAGAGATGAGATCAAACAGGCTCTTGGAAGCATGAGCTTCCTCTGGGGTGAGGGATGAAAATAAGAGAAGCTTAGCAGGAGAAGGAAGAACCTGGCGTGTCTCGATCCAGGTGGATGGGCTGAGGCCAACGGGGTTACTGCACCATGCGATGCTTGACAAGTAATCATCCAGTCTCCTGCAGGAGCAATACAAAGGCATCATGGGCTGGGAGAACAGTTAATAGATCAAATGAAGGAGAAGGCAGGTTCTCTAATGAAGGGGTGACTAATCTATAAACAGTCAAAGAATCAGAATAAAGAGATAAGAATAGTTCAGGGCATCTCAGTGCTGGGATGGGGAGAGGAAGAGAGGAAAGCTGAAAGTCGGGAGGTAGGGAAGGAAGGCAAAGAATACGACTGAGGAGGAGCAAAGCAAGAAGAAGAATGATAATAAAAAGGTCCCACACTTTAAATGCAAGAGAAAAGGGCTTTTCTGAAAAGTTAGACTTGTTGTGGCTTCACTTTGCCAGTCTCTTTTTTCAGGACCCAGTGGGAAGACCACTGGCTTTGGAACCAGAGGACCTGGCTTCAAATCCTGCCTCTGCCCCTTTACTCCGTGTATGATTCTGGACAAATCATGTCACCTGCATCTGTAAAACAAAAACCTTGAGCTGGATGACCTCGAAGTTTCCTTCAAGTCAAGTCAACAATTATTTGTAAAGGGCCTGCTATGTGCCAGGCATTGTGCTAAGCTAGGGATACCCCAAAAAATTGGAGAAAAGAGCCCCTCCCCTCAAGGAGCTCGGGGCGGGGGAAGGGTGGAGGTGGAGACCACTTCAAATCTACAGGATGAATTGGAAATGATAACAGAGTTTAGAATTCTGGGGAATCAGGAAAGGCTTCTTGTGGAAGGTGAGACTTTACATAGGCCACGGAAGTCAGGAGGAGAGAGAGGATTTCAGGCATGGAGGACAGCCAATGAAACTGCACAGAGAGAATAGAGTATATGTCTTATGCAAGGCATAGGAAGGAGGCCATTCTTGGTGCCTTTTGTCTTCAAGTGGTACCTCCTAGTCATTCAGACTCAAAATCCTAGAATCATCTCTGCTTTGCACATCCTTCACCATCTACACACCATCAGTCAGCAGGTCAATTTAATTCAACTCCACAAGAAAACTAGATACTTGTTATACACTCGGTGCCCTCTTGGAGCCGGACGGCTGCCAAATCCTGCCCATTTGGCTTTGTGGCGGCTCTTTGCATCTAGTTCTTCCTTTCCATTTCCACTGCTGTGACTGCAGTTCAAGCCTTCATTGCCTCTCACGTGGACTCAGCCACTTGGCTTTCCTTGCTACAGTTCCTCCATATACCACTGCCGGGTTAATCTTCCTTGTGTTCAGCTCTGCCCTTGTTCCTGCTCTGCCGAGGTCTTCAGTGGTTTACCATTGTCTGTAGAAGGAAGCCGGTACTCATTAGTCTGGCTCTAATTTGCTTTCCCAGTCTTGTCTCATTATTCCCCTTTACAGGCTCTATATTCCATCTAAACTGGACTGTGCCATTGGATAGATGCATTCTGCTCTCTCCCATTTTTGCCTTATGCTCCCTCATGCTTGGAACCAAGTCTTCTCTGAAATCTCCATCTCTTGAAACCTATTCATTCTTCAAAGCTCAATTAAGATTCAAGATCATTAGCTAGCTCCATTGTTTTCAGTGCCAGAGTCTTATCCTGAATTACTTGGACATACATATTTTGTATCTGCTCATCTATGGCCATGTTGTCTCCCACCCCCTGGGTCTCAGAGAGCAGTGAGTCCTGCTTTTACATTTGTGTCCTCACCACTTAGCACAATGCCTGGCACATTAAGTATATGGAATAAATATTGGTCAAAATGAATGCAATACCCTGCTCCCAAGAGTACTCTTCCTCCTTGAATGTCAGCACATAGTAGGACCTCTTCTCTGCACTTATCTCATTCTCCCTGTCTTCTGTCCCCTTCTAGATTATAAATTCCTTGAAGGCGAGGACTTACTTTGTATGAATGTGTACCTTACACATAGTAGGTATTTTTGAATGAATGAATAAGTAGGAATGAGGAGAGCTGAGTGCTAATTCCAATTGCTACAATCTACCTTTCTGAAAAGGGACAAGTCATTTACCCTCTGTAGGCTTAATTTTTTTAAAAAATAAAACAATGGAGTTTGCCATCCCTAGGGTGTTTCTACTCCTGAGATTCCCAATAGTCTGCCTTTTGTCAGGGTGTCCCCTTGAAATGCAAATATAGCCAGTGTGAAGACTCCTGTGAGGTTTGAGAAAGATCAGCTCTCTGGAAATGGGTGCTTTGTATCAGTGTAAAAGATGAGCTGTCCATCTCCGATAGGACACAAGCTCTTCGCCAGGAGGGACTTTCTTTGTCGTTGCCATTGCTGTTCTATCCCCCAGCACAGAGATGGTGCCTAATACATATTTGGTGCTTGATTGATCTCCTACATGTAATGAATGACAGAGAAAGCCAAGGTGTTGAGCATAGTGTTGAGATGAGGAAGACCAATAAGTCTTTCTTCACATGGTGCTCTGTCTAATGAAGTGTAAGTGTTTCATTAACGAACAATTCTTAAAAATACCAGGCTAGAAAATTGGCCTACTCATCAAAAAATAGCCCAACTTGACTGTAACCTGTTGTTTTGGACTGTCCTTTTCTTTTCCTCACAAATGGAACTCCAGTATCTTTCTCGATGTCTTTGCCCTGGCTGTTTGCCATGTCTGGAATGCCTTTGCCCTCATGTGATCCCTCTTCCTTCAGGACCATCTCCTGCGTGAAGCCTTTCCTTATCCCCAAAGGCTGCTGCCTCTCTCCAAAATGCCCCTGAGTGTAAATACTTTGAATATGTCAATCAGTAGACGTGTATTAAGCACCTACTGTGTACCAGGCACTGTGTTAAGATACAGGTCTGAGTGGAAGCTAATGTATTTTCATTTATATTTAATCTGTCTATATTTATATAGGTACTTGTCTCCTGCATTAGCATGAAAACTCCTTTCAATCAGGGATTTTTACATTCTTTGTGTCTCTCTCTATCCCGGGATTGATTGTTTGTTGTACTTGACTGATATCAGTAAATATGATAATAAATAAATATGAAAAATGTTGATAAATGTGATTGATATTGACAAATATTTGATTGGTTTCCAAGATTCACATGCAGAAACTGCCCTTCAGTCAGCTGCATATGTTTGAGTTTCCTCCCCATTCTTTGGCCCTTCCCACTGCAGGGGAGGGAACAGACCACAGTTTGGTCTAGGTAGGGGATGCCCGAGCCTCATGTCCCACTTGCATAGTGGCTGTGTGGGCCTGGGCAAGTCATTTCACTTTTTGGTGCCTCCAGCAACTTTCGAAGGCTGAATTCATAGTGGAGTCACCCATCTGGATCAATGGAGAAAGCTTCTCATGTTGATGAAATTACATGTTTGGACCAGAAAAAATTCTCAAGTCCCCAAGCAAGACAGTGGTAGAAACAATTTAACAAGTACTTATCAAGGCCCTGTAGTAGACACAAGAATACCAAAATGAAGCATAGCCCTCCAGAAGCTTATAAACTAATGGAAGAAAGGGGTGGGGTGGGGAGACACACAAGGGCTCCTCACATTCTGTGATAGAAGCAAGGAGATCCAGACTGAAGGAGCTAAGACGCCTTGAAGTAGACCCAGGGCCAAGGCCCACTGGAGGCCTTCCCTCCCTATCCTGCCTCTCCTGGTCCTCCTTTTCTTCTTCCCCACACCCAGGAAAAGAGGAGAGAGGGCACAAGCCCCCTTTCATTGGCAGAGAAGATAAACAGAAAACCAATTCTGTCACTTAAGTTTTTATTGAGTGACTAGTAGGCATCAGACACTGTGCTAGGCACTGGGGCTGCAAAGGCAAAGCAAAGTCCTTGCCCTGAGAAGTTTATAATCTATCTACTTATAAACACCCTTTTCCTCAGATCACTATTTTCTTAAGCTTCTTAGATTTGGTATAGACATGCTGAGGGAATCAGACTAACCACTAAGTGGTGCTAGTAGCCAGCCCTAATTCCAATGCTTACCACAGTGCCTGGCATATAGTAGGTGCTTAATAAATGTTTATTGAATTGAATCCTATTGCCAAGAAGAACCAGGTCCTAGGAAATCCCACATTCATCCTGGTGCTTCTATGCTCCCCCTAAACCCAAAGGGAACTCTGGGAAAGTATTAAATTCTCTCTGATTCTCAGAGAGTAGATGTCCTCCTGTTTCTGAGCTTCGTCTCCCCTCTGGGTGGCCATGTTCCATTTCTTAGTCTAAAGGGCATGGTTGGAGGAGGAAGGGAACAAACATTTTTGAGCACCTATTATATGCCAGTCTCTGTGCTAAGAGCTTTACAAATACTATCTTATTTGATCATCACAACAACCCTGGGATGTACATGCTATCTCATTACCCCCATTCTACAGGTGAGGCAATGAAGGCAGGCAGAGGTTAACTACCCAGGATCACACAGCTAGGAAATGTCCAAGGTCGGATTTGAACTCATGTCTTCTTGACTCCAGGCCCAGCACTCTCTCTGCTGCATTGCCTAGCTGCCTGGCTAGTGCGGATTTACTCAATCGAAAGAACTAAGCTTCCATCTTGCACTTTCTTCCTCAGTGTGCTGTACGTCGCTGAGCTCTAGTCATATGTTTGTGCTAAAACAGCATTAGTGAGATTTGCCTAACTGCATTCAGGATATAGGCAAGGGTGTGGAATAGGCCCTTGAGAGCCTATTGTTACATTTTTAGTGTGAGGATTCACATCTCAGAAGTGGGCTAACACTAAAAAGCAGGACTTGATTTCATGTTCTGTTGACTGTCTAGACCCTTAGTAATGAAGAAAATGTTAATCGGATAAAACTCACAAGTGTGTCATACACATATGCTCTGCCTCCCACTGCCCCAGACAATTGTTAAACATTAACAACACACTCCTGCATGAAGGCATAGAATCAACCCAAGAAATCAAATCAGAAATCCACTTAAATATCTCTCCTGTTCTCTGCACCTGCTGCACCTCCCAGAATCTGGCTGCCCCCATCCCATTCTCGAGGTCTGGATCTCCCAGGGTTTGGAGAAAGACTCAGATCCATTCTCTAGCTCCATTCCCAACTCATGCCTCCGAAATAGGGAAAGGACAACCATTCTTCAATGCTCATCTTCTTACAGCCTCCAGGAGACACAAAGTAAATGGGAGGAGGAATACCTTCCCCCCTCCCACTCCCATGCTGCCTCCCTTGCACTTATGGAACTCTCTGTCACAGTCAGCAGCCTCGGAGCCACTCTCCAATTGCTTTTTGGCTTTCTGTTCTTATGTTGAGCTGTGGATGGGCAGGACTCTGGTCACTCCTAGAGAGAGCCATGTGTTGTCTGGCAGACAGAGGACTGCGCCTGGAGTCAGGAATGCCTAAGTTCAAATACAGCCTTAGATACTTCCTGTGTGACCCTTGGTAATTCACTTCACCTTTCTCAGCCTCAATTTCCTTATCTGTGAAATGGGTGTAATGATAGCATTTTCCTCCGAGGTTTGCTCTAAGGATCAAATGAAATTTTATACACACACACTTTACAAGCCTTAAAATGCCATATAACAGCTGTTATTATCATTAGCCAAAATTCATGCTTTAGTTAAGGAACATTTATCACCTCAACTGAAAGATGGAATATTTTGTTCACTTATTTATAGAATATTGTGTAGATACAAAGGACAATCTAATCATTAGTATACTTTTAAGTATCATGTCCCCTCCTCTACCCCAGTAATTTATTCAGCTAAGTTCATGCTCAAAGATGATCAAAACCTGTGATTTTTTAGTGCCCGTAGAACTAGAAGTGGGTTGGGGAGGACCAGGGGCTGCTTTGTATTTTAAAAATTTTCTTGGTTTAATGGAGATGTGCATGGTAGGCACAAATAGGGTATGATGCATCACAAATGAGGAATTACCCTGGGGAAACCTCACAAAGGATGGCATCAGAGACAAGCGTGATTGAAAATGACAATGGTCTCATCTCAGCAAGGATCAGATGGATGGCTCTTGATTTCCAACTATCCTTGAGACGCTGAGAAGTCAAGGAAGACCCCTGTCTGTTTGGAGTCCTCCCTTTCCCCAACCCGCCAAGATCTTAATGGTAAATGTGGATGGGGGCTACAATCTGCATGGCTGGAGGGAACAGCCACATCAGAGCCACTGGATGATTGAAGTAACTCTTTCAGCAGTGTCTGGTCCTGCATTGATCTAGCTCTGAAATCAGAGAGGTCTTCCATGAGTCTGAAGCCAGGTGCCCTGGAGATTTACCAAGGGACCCCTTTAACTCTGCTCTCCTTCCATGTTCTGACACAGTAAAATGAGGGGAAGAAAGCCGACGAGCCTATTGCTTTTCTGGCCTCAGCGCACTGACCTAAACACTCTATCGCCGGGGTAACATGCTGCATTGAGCTGCACTGGGAGTGGTAAGCCTCCCCCAAGACAAAATTCCATCACACTGACTCTGGGCTCACCACTTCAAGCTGCTGTATACTGTCATCAGTTTCAGTAATGAATTTTTTTCCTAACAAAGATTTACCACGGGTATATTGGCTTCACCACCCACAGGCAGATCCTCATTACTCTCTTAGTGTGTGCCTCTTTACAATTTAATTAACACGGAGCCACCAAGAGTCACTCCCTCCTCTCTGTTTGCCTCTTTGCTAGCCAAGGGCAAC
>CM053624.1:369693630-369760894 GCA_028646595.1 Phalanger gymnotis | reverse complement strand
CCCTTTAGCTCCTTGAGAACAGAGACTCTTTCTTTTTTCTCATTTGTAACATCAGCACTTAGCGCAGTGCCTGATACATGATGGGCACTGAATAAGTATTTCTTTAATCCAATTTTACAGAGGAAGAAACTGAACCAGAGGTTAAATGACTTGCTCAGGGTCACACAGCTAGTATCAGAGATAGGATTTGAATTTGTTTTCCTCCTTCCAAGTCCACTGATCTATCCTCTGTGCTCTGCTGTCTCTCATCTGTTTACTTCTCTGTGAAAACATCTGTAAAGTGAGGTATAGGACTAGATGATTTCTCAGGAAGTTTCTGCTCGAAATCCTGTGACACAAGAATCCCCCTTCCCTACCCCTGATCCTGGTATATCTAAGAATCTTTCAGTGTTCTTTCTCCTTTGGATAGAAGATCACGTCCTACAGGGAGAGGAGGCAGGAGGGAGGGGCAGAAATTGGATGAAGTGGAAGGAGAAACACCCTGACTTGGCTTCGGTTGAAGAAGAACCCAGTGGTTTAAACCTTCCTTCCCGATGTCAGGCATGTCGCTTCTTGCGCTGTTGATAAACATATCAGCCTTTCAGCGTGAGGAGTTTATTAAATTAGCCTCTCTGTGTCAAACATGCCCTCTTCCATTCTGTTGATTGATTTTTGATTCTGTTAAATCTCGTATATTGAAGCGTGTTGTGAATGTAACGGGTAGAAGTTGCCAAGAGTCAGTTTTAGGTAGAGCGTTAGGAGAAACTTCCAATGATCATGAGAGCTGTCCTGAATGAATAGTTGGCTTTGGAAGGTGGTGAGCTCCCTATCCCTGGAAGTCTTCAAGCAAAGGCTTGTTAGGGGGATTCCTTTTCAGATAGGTTTGTAATAGAGGACCTCTGAGGTCCCTTTTGCTCTGGTCTCCTGCCACTATGAATAATACGGAACTGTTTCAAAGAAGTGTATAGATGGGGGTGGTGGGGTGGTGGGGAAGCTAGACCATGCATAACATCAACCACATAATGGGATTTCCAGCTTGGGGGAACAGCTCTTTTATTATAGTCCCATGGGGGTGTGGTGTCAGAAGATTCAGTGCGATGGTGAAAGCCACTGGGTTTAAAGCTAGGGGATGACTGAGTTCAAATCCCACCTCTGACTTTGGTTGTGTGACTTAATCTCTTGGAGCTTCACTTCCCCTATCTGTCGAATGGGACTAAAAGTAGCTGTAGAATGGGGGTCCATGAACTTGGTTGAAAAATATTTTGATAACTGTATTCCAACCTGCTTTCTTTTGTAATACTATGTATTAGACTTGGTGCTTTTAGAACCATTATTCTGGGAAGGGGTCCATGTCATAAAAAAAGCTGATTCCTTCCAGTAGAACCTTTCCCAGAGGGCTGTCAGGGAGAATAAATGAGGTCATATGTATAGAGTACACTGTAGAATTCTCAGATTATTATTTCTGTTAATATCATCAGAACACAACATGGGAGAACATTCAGTGAAAGAAACTGCCTGACGTATTTTGAATGCGATGCCCTGCTCTTTGATCTACAAAAGGGAAATGAAGATAAAACTGGTAAATACATGACACTTAGTTATCAATATTGTCTGATGTATTTTAAACTCAATATCACTAACCTGAGAGAAAGTCTAACATAGTGGTTAGAGTGATGGCCTCAGAACAGAAGAGCTGGGTTCAAATCCTCCTTTTGACACATACGGACTGTGTGACCCTGGGAAAGCCATTTAAACTCAGTGTTCTAGGCAACTCCCTAAGATTACAAATGGTTGGCCAAGTGCTGACCTACCTTGTCAATGGGCTTTTCCTCATTCAAGGGCTTCTCTATAGCAATGAAGTTGCTGGTCCAATCCCTAGTTCCTAATATTAATGAAAAATGATTGCATTCTCCTTTTTTTGTGCAGAGGGGATAGATATTAATATTTTGACTTTAAGTGACACCAATATTTAAAAAAAGTTCTGGTTTTGACTGTCCATTAATCATTCATGTCACCTAAGGTAAAGCCCTTTTTCTCTGGGCCTCCATTCTCTTTCCTATAAAATAAATAGGCTGGATGACATAATCTAAGGTCCGTTCAACTAACGTGTTATGATTCTATGACTGAATATGTAGCTTTCCTTCATTACTTTGAGATTTTCTCCTAGTAACAGTAAATGAGAATAGAGCTATGACCGCATCTGTGCAAATCCCTCACTAGCACCTATCCACCTTCATAGATAAAGACCATGGCTTGTCACCTAAAAGGAAATGCTTTGACCACCTCCATGGTTACTACTGCAGAGAGTAAACAAAATTAAATCAATTCTTTTCTATCTTTGTCTTCAGCCTCAATTGTCTAAGGAGGTGGTAAGTCTAGTCACTGGAGGTCTGCCAGAAGAGGCTAGAGGATCTCTTGTTGGGAAAGATGAGGTAGGGATGTTTGCTCAGGTTGTGGTGGAATAAATTACTGTTGAGCACTGCATGGTTATGGGAATCTTTGAATTATGGACCTCTCAGCTCTGCCTCTGTTATGACAGCCTTCATTATGCGTAAGACACCCAGGGCTGACATGGTTAAAGCACTAGGTTTCTTTCTTGGGTTTTGCTCAATCTAAGGCAAGTCCAAGAAGATTTCTTTTCCACAGCGGACCTTAAAAATCCTGGCCTGGTGAAGATAAAAATTCCCTTGGAGTCTTTTCCTGCTCCCACTAAGTGCATTTAAGTGAATGTTGGGGGTGGGGAGAGAGCAGGAAGAGACCCTAATGAGAAAAATATTGGAAAGTCAGTTAAAAACCGATTCCAGTCTCTAAATGAAGGCTAGGGAAAGCCAAGCATCACAGCTGCTTTCTGTAATGGCCAGCCTGCCTCGAAACAGCTCAGCTGTGAAATGATGCTCGCCTGGCCGTTGTGAGCTTCCCTGATGGCTGTCACTGGGCCAGAGGCTGGATGAGGCAGAATGCTGCAGACACTGATGCTCCATCCCACGAGGATCCAGGGCAATTGTGGAAGATGGCAGTTCCTGCTCAATGGTCCTTTTCCAAAGGTCATCCAGGTCGTGACTGATTTCTTTCTGAAGTGCTAGTGCCAATAGCTCCTTCTCTGAAGGCCAGCCCCCTCTTCACAGAATACTCTCCAGTCCCCTTGGTCCCATGGCAGAGAGGAAGACATGGCAGACACCTGCATCCTGGCCGTTTGTCAAATCTGCTGGCCTGAGAGGCCCTGAAGGCTTATGGACATCTAGCAGCTGATGGCTGGAATGGCTCTCGTTCCCACGCAGGCCATATTCAAGTCACTGGCTTGCTGGCAGGACCGTGTTCTACTTTACAGCCAATGTTGCTCTGGTTTGCTAATTTCGCAGACCAGCAATTAATTGACCTGCTGTTTTATTTATTAAATTGTTAATGGCTTTTTCTTCACATAGCCATCTGGGTCACTGGGAAGATATTTTTCCCCTGAGTTCACAGCTTAAGTCGACTCAGGAGCATGTTATTTCTAGCTCATAAGAGCATGGGATCATCGATGTAGGGCTGGAAGCAACCTTAGAGGTCATCTAGGCCAACCGCTTTATTTTGCAGTTGAGGAAACTGAGTCACAGGGAGAGGAAGCAATATGCTCACGTATACATGGGCAGGCTTGGGAACGGCACCCAATGTTCTAGCTCCTGACATGACATTCTTTACCTGGATTTGTCTCCAGATTTGGATTAAAATCAGATCCTCATGTGGGTAAATCCTAGTACATTTGAAAACCTTAAAGGGATATGGAAATGCGAGTTATGATGATGATGGTGACGGCATGCAGAAGATGGTCTACGATGAACAGTTATTAGGTTTCTGAACTTCCCTCCAGATTAGTGAGGAAATGAAACTTTCAGGAACATTCCTAGATGAGTAGAAAAAATGCTTTGCTCCTAATCTATTTTCTTTTCTGCTATCTTTCTTGGAAGGGCAGGCATCCTTTCAGTGCGCTCCTTCAATGGGAAAGTATCATTTCTGTACTCGTGTAACATGTGGGTCTCATTATCCCTGGACCCTCAAGGATTCAGGTTCAAATTGTGACAACTGTGAAGGGAAATTTACCAATGTCGCTGTTATTCAAGGGTAGGGCAGGAAAGTTTCCCCAGGATGCGGGCATGAGTCAGGTGAGATACAGCCCCAAGACAATAAAGCATAAAACTAAGCTAGAAATTAATCCTAAAGCAACAGAAAACAAGTCATGTTCTCAAATGAGCACAGTAGCAGACGATCACAGATTGGAGCTGAAAGGGACGTTAGTGGTCATTTAGTCCAAATCTCTATTTTACAGATGAGGAAAGTCAGGTCAAGAGGGGAGAAGTGACATTTCTAGGGTCATATAGAGAGGAAGTAGCTGAGGTGGGGTGTCTTACTTCCTCCTAGATTGGTTCGAGAGGTCAGGACTCCTAGGTGAAGATCTTTTTATAATTGGAAAGAGGATTAAAGCCATCAGCAGGGAGCTCCTGAGCAGTCCATCAGGAACATGCCCAGTCAGTGCTTCCTGGTGATGGGGAACATGCTTTACTCCTTGCTGGTTGAGTTTTCTTCTGAACTGAGGCAGAAGAAATCTTTCCCAGAAGTCATACAATACTGTTCTAAGCAACGGTCTTTCCCTGACCTCTGGGAAAGCCCCAGCTTTTCCAAATGGGGATTTGTACTAACTGCCATCTAAGGGGCTTTCCAGCTCCAAATCCTATAGGTGGATGCTGTAACTGAAATTGTCTACTTCACGAGCATCAGTGCATGCAAGGCTTTGTGCTAGGTTCAGTAGGAGACAGAGCTTAGCTGGGCCGTGGCCCTTGCCCTCACACTACGAGCTGTCTAGGAGGGGACCAGGGCATGTGAACAAGTAACTAATGAGGCAGCTGAGGAGAGGGGAAAGAATTGGCCAGCTGCAATGAGGATTTCCTTTTATATCCTTCCCCTGACCCTCTGCTACTGTTAGGATGAGGGGGGAGAGGGAAAGACAACCAAAAATTGACCAGCCAAAGGCTTTCATAGCATATGAAAATGCCAGGTCCTTTCAGCAGTGGCTCCCCCTTGGCTGGAGGCAGCCCCAGAGCTCCAACATGATTAGCTGGAAACAGGCAGACAATATCTGCTTAGGTTCTGTATTAGCTTCCAGGAATGGCTTCGTGACCCTATCATATTTATTGAGGATAGATTGCACGTGCTGCCTCATTCATGTATGTGTATGCACATGCATGTGTGCGTATGCCAAGTACAGATGTGTATGCACACACATACACTTCCATGCATTTATTCTCTCTCCCTTGAGTGTAGGCTTCTTGAGGACAGGGCCCTGCTCATTTTGGTCTCTGGCTCTGCAGCCTTGGAGCTGTGCCCAGGTGGCTGATTGATATTCTCAGTCTGGAGAAAAACAAATATACCTCTAAGTTCTTCCAGTTGCTGTCATGCTACAGCAGCCAGCCCCAGGGACCATACAAATTGTCTTGAAGTGCTGGCCAGCCAGGAAAAAGCCCTAGCAATGTTGGAGGAGGTGGGCCCACTGACCTTTGGGGATTGTTAGGGAAGCTCCTTGGCCCATTCTGCATGCACTTTTCTGAGACTTTCAAAGCATGGGCTCCTTTGGGATTTTTTCCTTATATGTGCAAAAGAACCTGAGTGCAAGACTAATTTCTAGGCTATAAACCACAGTGGATGGCACTCTGCACACGGAACAACTGCTTGCTGCTGAGTAAGAGCCCAGCTCAGCTTTTATGTTTAGTTTTGATTTTAAAATTGTAGGTGGTAATTGCACAGTAATTTTGTAGGTTGAACTAAAATAATCTTTTCTGATTTACTGTAGCTAAGGACTGCTCTGTACCTTGGATACTGCCTCTATTCAATAAATCCATCCTTATCCCATCAGAATTCTATGCAAAGCGGCTTCCCCTAGAGACCGCTATTGATCAGCATGCAGTGGGGTGTTCAAACTCTGACTGCCATTTTCTAACTGTGTGACCTTTATCGCGGAATCTCAGTGTCTTCATCTGTAAAATGGGGAGAATATGTGTACTACCTACCTTGCATGGTTGTTGTGAGACTCACAAGCTTTATATGCCAGCTATTTTTGTCAGTGAGAGTACGCCACAGAGTGGTATAATCAGCTAAACTGGGAAGGCTGGGAAGGAAGAAGGTGAGGAATCCCTATTGATTACTGGTTCCGTGGGTCCTGTTATTACATAGCTATGGGAGCAATTGCATGACCATATGAGAGGTCATGCCTTATCCCCAAGGTGCTTGATTAATAATATTTTTATTATTATCCCCCACTATTATCACACCAACCACGTGTGGTGGGTACTATGGATATTCTTATCCCTTGCAAATGGTGAAATGGAGGCTCAAAGATGGCTCGCCTGGCGCATTAGCTAGCTAGTTGCAGAGGAGGAATTGGTATCAATCACTCACCAAACATCTCTTACATGCTTTCTGTGTGCCAGGCACTGAGTTAGGCTCTTAAGGCACAAAGAAAGGCAAAAATAGTCTGTGCCCTCAGGGAACTTATATATTCTAGTGGGGGAGACAATATGTAAATAACTAGAGAAAAAATCATTCCAGAGTAGATGAAAAGTAACTTTAGGAGTAACAGCAGCTGGAGGGAGCAGGCAGGGACTCTGGCAGGTGGTGGTGGAGATTGAGCTGAGTCTGAAAGGCAGCCAGGGATTCTCAGAGGCAGAAGTGAGGAGGAGAGCATTACGGAGCAGATTCCTCCTTATTCCAGGTCTAGTCATCGCTGTTTGGCCTTTGTTCTCGAAGAGGATCATGACATCAGGAAGATGATACCATGACATGCGAACGAATTAGATTTAATTTGGGGGGGTGGGCAACACGGTGTGCAAAGACACCAGCCTCACTTTCTCCTCTGGCCTCTGGAGCCATCTGGGTCCCGTGGCAAGATACAGATCAAGACACCTGGAGACGGCCCCCTCCAGGCCTGCTGCTTTCCCCACTGAACCACGCTGCCTCTCAAATGCTGGAACTTTGTATGTAATTTGTAGTTAGCTATTTGTGAACATGTTGCTGTTACCCAATGAAATGTAAACCCCCTGAAGTCGGGGGCTGTTTCGTTTTTGTCTTTGTATTCCTAGTCAACTGAACCAAATTAAGCGCAGCTGTCAGCGCTTCCTCCCTCGGCAGATGACCCATTTCTGTCATCTGTCGTGTTCTACGGTAGATGGTAAACTTATTGTGGGCAGGAGCTGTTTTGCTTTTTTGTTTGTATCTCTGGTCCCTTGAATAATTCTTACTGGTGATTAAGGAATGTTTGTTGATTTAAATTGAATCAACATGGAGAGTATCTCCCGATTCATTCCCAGTTAGCTGTTAGATTAAGGAAAGAAACATATCTGCATATACAGGAAACATACTTGAAACTTAATGCATATAATTAGGTAGTTAAGGTACATAGGGCAGTCATTCATGCCACAAGCAGGAGGATGCTTTATCATCTTTTCAAAAATTAAAAAAAATGATTGTCTTTTGGACTGAGATCTAGAATTTGGAGTGATCTTAGAGATCCTCTTTATCCACCCACCTCATTTACAATGAAGGAACTGGGGCAGAGAGGGGTAAAGGGCTTACCTGAATTCACACAGCTCCAAAGTAATGCCGAGCTACAATTCAAACCCAAGCATTCCTCCCACCGAATCATACTGCTTCTTAAATGTTTGTTGAACTGACTTTGATTTAATATCTTATAAATTCCTGCTACCTTGGTGTGACAACAAGATGTGATATTTGGTAATTAATTCTCATATGCATAGGAAATCCTCTTCCTGATTAGTTAAAATACGTCCATATTATTTGTCTGATTCACTAGGAAGCTAAGACATTTACTGAAAAAATAAATAACACAATTGCTTATATGATGTCTGCGTCAATGACAATCTGAATCCATTTAAGCAAATGAGGTAGTAGATGGAGGTTGACTCCCATAACCAAATTACTGTGATTTTATTAAGTCTCCATTTGAAATTCAAAGTCCCCACTCTGTCTGTTCAGAAGGTAAAAGAGGCCCTGACATCTGATGCCGACAGCCTGTAAATAATCAGCCTCTGAAATGAGTGCTTAGGGTAGAACCATTTATTTGGCTAAAATGGAAGTAAATGAGAGGCCAACTGGACCATGGAAAGGGTGGCAGTCTCTAGTGCCCAAGAGGAAATGTGGTCTTAGCCAGGGCTGCTGGCAAGGGGGAGAATTTTTAATAAGGCAACAAAACTTCCTCTCAAAGAAGGTTGTTCCCTGGATAGAAATAAAAGGAGAGAGGATAAGAAACTAACCAGCTTGAGTGAGTCAATATCACTTGATCAATGACTGAGCTTAACGGGCACTAGAGGAGAGGCAGTTTAGAGGACTTGGAGTCAGCAAACTTGGACTCTTTGACTGACTGTGAATTGTTGTGTGTTACCTGCATGAACACCATCTGGGGCTTTCTCATCCCAGTGTGTGTGTGTGTGTGTGTGTGTGTGTGTGTGTGTATGTGTGATGTTTTAAATGCATGACTCACAGGGTGCTTGTGAGGAAACACGTGCATCAAATTTGTGACTAAGAGCCATTCCCCAATAGATAAATGGTTAAAGGATATGAACAAGCAGTTTTCAAAGGAAGAAATCTATGCTATCGATAACAACATAACAAATACCTCAAGTTACTAACTAATAAAATGAAAATTAAAGCAACTCTGAGATTATGCCTCATGCCCATCAAATGGGCAAAAATGGCAAAAGAGGAAAATTTAAGTTCTTGGAGTGGAATTGGGGAAGCAAGTACACTAATGTATTGTTGATGGAGCCATGAATTTGTCCAGCCATTCTATCAAGCAATTTGGAGCTATGCCCCATAGAGGTATTAAACTTTACACACCCATTGACCCAAATATACTAAGAAAAGAAGAAAAGACACAAAGAAGAAAAGAACTCATACATACAAAAATATTTATAGTAGCTCTTTTCAAAGCCCCAAACTGGACATTAAGGGAGTGCCCACCTACTGGGGAACAGAAAAAAAATATGATACAGCTATATAATGGAATATTATTATATCATAAGAAATGATGAAATGGGCCAGCTCTAGAGAAAACTGGAAAGGTTCGTATTAAACTTTTGCAGAGGGAAGTGAGCAGAACAATTTACACAATGTTGACAACATTACAGAGAAAAGCAACTTTGAAAGACTCCGGAAATTTAATTAATGCAATGATAAACCACAAGTTTAGAGGATTGAAGATGACTTATACCACTTACCTCCTGCCAGGGAGGTGATGGACTTAAAATGCAGAATGAGACATGAAAATTTGGATCGGGCCAATGTGAAGAGTTGGCTGGACTTTAGTTCTTTTTCTTAATTGTTCTTTTGAGGGGGCAATTGAAAGGAGAGGTAATCTATGCTTATAAAAATTAAACACATTTTTAAGAATTAGAAGAGAGCACTTGGTAAAGTATAAGTTATTTAGGCATTTTCAGTTGTTTCTGATTCTTCATGACCCCATTTGGGATTTTCATGGCAAAGATACTGGAGTGGTTTTCCATTTCCTTCTCTAGCTCATTTTATAGATGAAGACACTGAATCAAACAGGGTCAAGAGACTTGTCCAGAGTCACACAGCTAGTAAATGTCTGAGGTTAGATTTGAACTCAGAAAGATGAGTCTTTCTAACTCTAGGCCCAGCACTTTATCCAAAGCTGCCTATGCTAAAGTGTAAAGCTCAGGATAAATACAGTTTAGAGCTAGTGCGGGTGGTATTGCAGTAGATAGAGCACTGGACTTAGGGTCAAGAGGACCCAAGTTGAAATCCTGCCTTAGAAATTTACTAGCAGTGTGACCTAAGACAAGTCACTTAACATCTCTCTGCCTTAGTTTCTTCATCTTTAAAATGGGGATATTAATAGCATAGGGTAATTGTAATGATCAAATGGGATAATAGATGTAAAGCACATTACAATCTTCAAAGTGCCATATGATTGTAGCTGTTGTTTGATGATGATTGTACTTACCCAGAGGTAGTATATGCTGCCCATTTTTGTACATTCGACTTCAAGGTGGTCCATGGCAAGCTGAAACATTTGCCAGTCTGGAAAATGCTTCTTTTCAAAAAGACAATGAACATACAATTCATTTTCGAAGAGCAAAGGTACAACGTGTCGCTGTGGCCAAAGACTGCGGACATCTTCCTGATGCTGAACCTCTGTGTGCCGAGCTCCCTGGCAATCAGACAGTCGGTTGCTGTGACCGACAAGGCTCTGAAGCCTTTCCAGAAAGGTTGAAACTGAGTCATAGAAACACGAGAATTAGAAAGGAACTCATTGGCCAGCTGGTCCAAAGAGTAATCAAAAGGAGTCACCATTATGAACGTACACGACTTCCCGGAGACCTCTAGTGAGTGGGAACCCACCTGATCCAAATGTAGCCCACTCCTCTTTGGACTCTAAGGGTTAGAAAGGCTTTACTGACAGTAAGCCAGCATCTGTCTCTCGCCCGATTCCATGCATTGCTCCTCAGGCTGCTCACTGGGGCCAGACAAAACACACCTAATTCTTCTTCTATGTGACAGCCCTTCAAACACAATCCGTCTTGACTTCCCTGGCCGTGCCTCACAAAACCGAAGCTCCCCAGGCATACCACATAAGAACCCAGGCTTATCTCTATGCCGTATGAGTAACCAGAATAAACATTTGCAGAGGTCGACCCCCTGTTGTGGTGAACTTATGGGAGGACAAGTACAGACATGCATGGATGGATTGCAATCTGTCTCAGAGGAAGGACTACTGGCATCAATGGTATTGTGTATCCACAGGAGCTAAGGTTTAAAGCATTAAGTATATGTAAGAAATAAACTCTCTACACTTAATAATGGGGTAAAAGATGAGGTTTTTTACTTTGTTTGATTTCCCAGTATGTTTATTTTTTGTCTGTCCTCCAAATTGAGTTTATGGGGTTGTAAATACATCCTAATTGTAAGAGCTTACATCCAAATCCCCTGCTGAAATAAATGAGGATTATGAACCCAGCTGAATATGGAGAAGCTCATTGAAACCTACTGGAGATGATGGATGTGCTGGCTGTGGCAAATTACTAGACAAAGGAAAATACAAAGGACTACCCTCAGCCCTGTGTGTCCAGCCTTTTTTGATTCTGCAGTAATGGAGGCAGAGAAAAGGGCAGAGAGTGCTGAGAATCCAACAGTTCTTATACTGGGCATACATTTTCATTTGACTGTTGCTGAAAATGCAATGAAATCCTTGACCAGTGAGCTAACATACTGCTAAAGTGATAAACTCTGATATCACTACCAATTAGAAGAAACAAGGGAGTTGCAACTCAATGGAAGGATGATTCAGATAACTTCTTGAAGAGGCAAAGGGGTAGGAATGAGGTAGAGTTGAATTTCTTGGGTATCTGAAAGCAGCAAGAGAGGATAAGGGACATCGCTGTTGAGGAAACAGAGGAATCAGTACCCAAGATGTAAAAGCCTGGAGGATCTTGCTCACATCTAGGCACTACTTTTTAGGAAGGACATTGATAAGCTGGAGAGTAGTTAGAGGAGGGCAACAAGGATAGTGGAATATATGCTGCATGAGAATCAGTTGAAAGAACTAATGATGTTTAAGACATTGAAGTGAAGACTCAAGGGATGGGGGTATGTTGACTGTTTTCAAATATTTGTTGTGCTATTACATAGATGAAAATTTAGACTTCCTCTGCATGGCGAAGAAGACGGGGAGAAGCTATAAACCTAGGAACAATAGGTGGAAGCTACAAGAAAAAAGATTTAAACTTGATATTGTGGGGTGGGTGGGAAGTGGATGGAGATTAGCTTCTTTACAAAGTTGTGCAAAAATAGAATTGTCTGTCTCTGCAGTTGGTTCTTCCTTACTGGAAGACTTCAAGCAAAGGCTGACCACTTCTAAGATGTGTTGACCTAAATAAGAAGATAAATAAATAAGTAAATAAATAAATAAATAATAAAAAAAAGAATAAATGACAGAAGTCAAGGAGATAAACAGAATCTTAGATAAGCTAGATATGATAGCCATCCAGAGGAAACTGGATGGGAATAAAAAGGAATAAACCTTATTCTCAGTGGTACATGCCACCTTTACAAAAATTGACCATGTATTAGGGGTGCAAAAACTTTGTAGCTAAATGAAGAAAGGCAGAAATATTAAATGCCTCTTTTTCAGATCATAATGTAATAAAATTTATATTTCATAAAGGGTCATAGAAACATAGGTTAAAATTAATTAGAAACCAAATAACTAAATCTTAAAGAATGAGTAGGTTAAAGAATAAGACATAGAAACAATAGATAATTTTATTGAAGAGAATGATAATAATGAAACAACATACCAAATCGTATGGGATGCAACAAAAGCAGTAATCAGGGGAAAGTGTCTATCTCTAAATGCTTTCATCAATAAAATAAAATGAATTGGGTATGCAATTTTTAAAAGCTAGAAAAAGAACACATCAAAAATCCCCAACTAAACACAAAAGTGGAAAACCATGGTGAGATTAATAAAATTGAATGTAAGAAAACAATTGAATTAATAAATAAAAATAGGAATTGGTTTTATGGAAAAAATCATTAAAATAGATAAATCATTTCTTAATATGATTAAAAAGAGGAGAAAATCAAATCACTAGTATTAAAAATGAAAAGGGTGAATATATACCACTAATGAAGATAAAATCAAAGCAATTATTAGGAATTATTTTGCCCAATTATATGCTAATAAATTTAACAATTTAAATGAAACGGAAGAATACTTAAACAATATAAAGTACCTAAATTAACAGAAGAGGAAATTAAATATCGAAATATACCTATTTTATTTTATTTTTATAGTATTTATTTTTCCCCAGTTACATGCCAAGAACATTTTAAGCATTTTTTCAATAAGATTTAACTTCCAAATATTTCTCCCTCTCTTCCTTCCCTCCCCTCTTCTGAAGATGGTTGGCAGTTTGATATAGTTTATGTAGGTACTATCATTTAAAAATATTTCCATATTAATCACAGTTGTGAAAGAAGAAACAGATTTTTTAAAAAGACATGAGAAAAAACAAAGTAAGTGGAAGAAAAACCCCCTTCAGATCTGCATTCAGAGTCCATCATTTCTTTCGCTGACTGTGGACAGCATTTTCCTTCATGAGTGCTTTGTACTTGTCTTGGGTCATTGTGATGCTGAGAAGTGCTGAGTCATTCATAGTTGATCGTCGCACAATGTTGCTGATACTGTGCACAATGTTTTCCTGGTTCTTCTCATTTCACTTTGTATCAGTTCATACAAGTGTTTCCAGGATTTTCTGAAATCTTCCTGTTCATCATTTCTTATTGTACAATAGTATTCCATTACAATCATACACCACAACTTGTTTGGCCATTCCCCAATTGATTGCATCCCCTCAGTTTCCAATATTTTTCCACCATGAAAAAGGCTGCTATAAATATTTTTGCCCATGTAGGTCCTTTCCCCTTTTTCATGATATCTTTGGTATATAGACCTAATAGTGATATTGCTGAATCAAGAGGTACACACAGCTGGGTTGCCTTTTGGGCAGAGTTCCAAATTGCTCTCCAGAATGGTTGGATCAGTTCACAATTCCACCAGCAGTGCATCAGTGTCCCAATTTTTCCACATGCTCTCCAATTTTTATCATTTTATTTTTTTGTCATATTAGCCAATCTGATAGGTGTGCAGTGGTACTTCAGTGTTGTTTTAATTTTTATGTTTCTAATCAAAAGTGATTTAGAGCACTTCTTTATATGCCTATAGATAACTTTGATTTCTTCATCTGAAAATTGCCTGTCCATATCCTTTAACCTTTTATCAGTTGGGGAATGGCTAAATAGATCTATTTTAGAAAAAAAAGAAATTGACCGATCCATAAATGATCTTCCTAAAGAAAAAAAGCATTAAGATCAGATGGATTTACAAGTGAATCCTAGCAAATATTTAAGGATCGAATAATTCCAATATTAAATAATTTGGAATAATAGGCAAAGGAGTCCTACCAAAGCATTTTTTATGAAACAGATATGGTGCTGATACCAAAACCAAGAAGAGCAAAAACAGAAAAAGAAAATTATACATCATTTTCATTAATGAATATGGATGCAAAAATCCTAAATAAAATACTAGATAGAAGACTATAAGAATATATCACAAAGATTATACCTTGTGACCAAGTGGGATTTATACCAGCCATGCAGAGATGGTTTAACATAAGGAAAACGATTAGCATAATTGATTATATCAATAGCAAAAGTAAGAAAAATCATATGGTGATATCAATAGATAGAGAAAAAGCTTTTGATAAATCCCTCCCTCTCTCCCTCTCTCTCTTCTCTTTGTTCTCTCTCCTCTCTCCCCACTTTCCCTTTCATTCTCCCTCCCCTCCCACTCCTTTTCCTTTTCCCTCTCCCCTTCTCCCTCTCTGCCTCCCTCTGTCTTTCCCTCTCCCTCTGTCTCTATCTCTGTCTCTGTCGAAACACTAGGACAGAAAATCAAACTGTGTGGGTAAGGTTTAGAGATTCAGGGACACCATCAGAACTCCACTGGAGAGGCTAGGAAGGGCATGCCTCTTGGGGACATAGCGATTCAAACATTATTCTTGCTACAATGCTACAGGAGTGTAAGTGCTCTGTCCTAGGGCAAAAGCTTCATCACCCAGCCCTGGTTATACCTTTAGGAGGGGGCAATCATCCTCTTGGGAGCCTCAGATTTTACTTGAATGGTTTCTGACTGGAGAGAGTTAATTCCACCCTCATTTCTGGACATATCCTCTAAGCTGACCCTAAGGAAACTTAAAATAGAAGCATTATTTAAACACTTTCAAAGCTGTCTGCTGATTTTTTTCCAGTAGAATGCTGGCAATTTTTGAAGTTCCCGTGGCTGGAGATGACATCATTGGAGGGAAAGGTGGTAGGAGAGGTGATGAGGCATTTGAGAAGGCCTTTTTCAGAGGCCTGGATATTTCACAGGCTTAGAAAAAACTGACATTGAATTCTCTAAGAAAGCAATTTCAGTAGAATAGCAGCGACTTACAACCCTTTGGCCGTATGACCCATATCCAGTGTTTAGAGTATCTTCCATCATTTATGGATGGAGACTGCATGGCCTAGTAGATAGAATATGTGCTAGGTTTGGTGGCAGCAAGGCCAGAGTTCAAGGCAAGTCATTTCTGTGTGTTTTAGGCAATTTCCTAGGACTGATCTAGGCTGCTGGGTGCCACAATGCACAGAGCACAGCACGTGGTGTTGGGAAGACCTGAGTTCAAATCCAGCCTCAGATGCTGTGTGACCCTGAGTACATCACTTAAATTCTGCCTGCCTCAGTTTCCTCATCTGTAAAATGGGAGTAGTAATAGCACCTCCTCCCAGGATTGTTTTGAGGATCAAGTGAGATAATGTTTATAAAGCATTTTGCACACCTTAAAATGTTATATAAATGCTGGCAAGTATCATTACTATTGCTGTTATCTCAGGAACTCGTAACCTGTAGTTTTCAGGGGTCTTATGAACATGGATGAGAAAGAATTGACATTTTCTTTTTCCTTACATTCTGACAGAAATTTAGGGTTTCCTTTAATTATGAGTGTAGCCAATAAACTATTATTTTGAAAAGGGATTCATAAGCTTCACCACTCTGCCAAAGGGGTCCAGGAAGAACATGGTTATGAGCTCCCCAGATTGCCAGAGGTTGTGCTAGTTTTTATTCTGGGAGTTTCCCACATGGATGGAATCACAAACCCTCCAAGTGTTTATAGAACTGAGATTATAATCTTCAAGGTTTAGAGCTGGGAGGGACTTCAGAAGCCATTGGCTCTAGCCTCCTCATTTTTTTCAGTTGAGGAAACTGAGGCCCAGAGAGGCAAAGGGTCCTACCCAAAGTAACAGAGTTAGTAAGTGTTAGTTATTTAAAATCCAGGTCCTCTGACTCCAAATCCAGGGCTCTTTACTGTTTACAGTACTGTTTATTCTACCTATATGAAATGTGCTATTCTGAGTACGGAATTTCTGACTTTCCAGACCAGATCCTTTCTGGCACATGGAAAATGGAATTCTGGAGGGAAGGGAAAGCCAGTGAACCTGATGCATCCACAGCTGAATCTTCTATGTAGACTTGAGGATGGCCCTGGGGAAATCTGTACCTCCCAAGCTTTCTGGAGGGTTTTCCCGCCTGCCAGAGAACTAGCTATTTATGTGCAAACTTGCTTACTCAGGACAGCATTTACAAAGCCCTTGTGGGTCTATATGACTTGTAAGCTGGCTGCCTCATGCCTTGAGTTTGGAAGCATGATTGCTGAAAAGGGAGGGGCCCATTAAAAATAATAGGAAGGAGCCCGGCAGATCTGTTTCTGGGAATATTAGTGTCATGGTGATGGATTAGGCAAATCTCCAAACTGGAAAGAAGGGTTTCTGAAAAATATTTTACATAAGCACAAATATATTCACAAATGTTATTTTTTTTAGTCTTTGCCATACACATTTCAGCAAACCCATTATCCTTTGCAGAGAGCTCCACCAGATGACTATGGAAGGGCTAGAGATGCCCTGGGTATTTCTTTATGTCCCATAGTCCTGGGTGTACTGGGCTATAAGACACCCCAACATTTGTAGAAGGGAAACATGGAGCCTTAAACTCAGTGCAATGACCAAAACAACAAATGGCTGCTGATGGAATTTCCTAGGGGCTAGGTAACAGATCTTATGTGAACATATATTTTGGCCACATGTGTTCCCTGCATTTATGTCCTTGAATGGATACACCCTGTTCATATGTGTTTCCCTACATGCAGCCTCTAGTGTGTTCCTTATGTACGTCCTGACTTCCCATTGATGATGTCTTTTTGTGGGATATCGTGATCTGAGTTTATGGGGGAAAATGTTTTATTATTACTTTTCCTACCATGCTATTTCATTAATGCCTTGCCTTTGAAGTGTCCTCTGCCTAACCAGTAAAGATAAAGACATTGGTGGGGGCTCATGAGCTGTGGTTTTGAACAACTCATGATGCAGGTTCATGGAGTACCTTGAAACAAGGTCTACTCTGTCTGGAAGACCACTGGGCATTTTGGAAGATACCTCCAGATACTAACTGGATGTTCTAGGGAGAGCTAGACATTGAGATATATTCTGTTAAAGAGGCTATGTTGTCTGTGTTTCAAAACCTTTGTACTTAGTTTTCTTTTTGCCATAGAATCAAGCTCTGCTTCCTGAGCTGTTCCTTACTGACAATTGAAACGTCTTTATCAAGCAAATTTAAGTCTTTCCTTCCTTTACTCTGCTGCTAGTATATTCAGAGGAAGAGGTAATGGGACCTGGGAGGTCCTGCCCAATTACGTTCCCTTCTGCGCTGGCCTTCATGTCTCAAGCTCCCACCACTGAGTTATTCTTTACTGGCCTTAAATGTTTCTGGATGAGCTTATGACATCTGTTATGCTCCCAATCCCTACCAAGCATGTTCTAAAAGGCAGGAGTAGTCCCAGATGGTTCTCATAGGCAATAATAATTATAACAAACATATTAACTTGTTTTATGGGCTCATAGGTTTTAAAGCTGAAAGAGATCTTAGAGGTCATTTTGTTCAAGCCTCTCATTTTACAGGTGGGGAAACCAAGTGCTAGGAAGGTTAAGTATGTTGCCTGAGACCATAAAGGCAGGATGTTAATAATGCTTCGGTAGCACTTTACGAATTGTAAAACCCTGGGAAGTAGACATTTAGCTTTTGTTGAACTTAAGAGCATAGATTTATGAGAGACAACTGAATTGACTCTTGAATATCTTCCCTTGCCTAGTTGCCTGAGCTTTGTGTCATCTCAACTTCACATACATAAGGTACCATGAGGGTGAACAGGTACTGGTCACAGTCCAGAGGACCCTTGACAAAAGTTGGCACACCAGCAGAGTGCTCTCTCTCTCTTTCTCTCTCTCTCTCTCTCTCTCTCTCTCTCTCTCTCTCTCTCTCTGCCTCTCACATACACACATGCCAATAATACAGAGTCCCTTTAGTCCTCATTTTAGCTCTTCTCTGTTCCCAGTTGGAGTCACCCAGGGACCCACAGCCATGTAGAGTAGTGAAGAGTTCACTAAACAGACCTGGTTTCAAGGTTTGCTCTGATGTCTACTAGCTGTGTTGTCTTGATCGAGTGATTAAACCTCACTGAATCTTGGGCGGCAGTACAACAAAGTCTCTAATTCATAGAATCTTTGAGTTGCAGGAGACCTCAGAGACCATCTAGTACAATACTTACCTGAAAAAGAACCTACTCTATGACATATCTGACAAATGGTCATTCAGATATTGCTTGAAGACCTCCAGCGACAGGAACTCAGTACATCCCAGGAAGTCCATTCCTTTCTGGGATAGGCCTAATGGTTAGGAATTTTGCCCTTATATCCAATCTAGATGGAATTTTCTGCAGCTTCCTTGGCAATGCTCTGCCTGCTGTTGTGGGGGGAAATGCCACTCCTCTTTCCATTTGCAGTGGCCATAGTTGTCCTCTTCCCACTTCTACTCTTCAGCATGGTTGTCTTTTGGACATGCTGATGTGATAATAATAATTGGAAAAGGTGACATTAGTGGATATACTCTCAACATCACCAAAGCCTCATTATTAAGACTCTCCATTGTCGTATATAAGAGAACAGAGTCTTAAGGGAATGGGATATATTCCTGGAGATCCTGCCTGGGTGGATAAGATCATATTGGGTAATGGTGATTAGCCAGAGAATAGAATATGGGAACACTAGGGAGAAGACTCTGACTGGAAACAGAGAAGTACTGAAATGAGAGGTGGTAGGACTTTCTAGAACTGGCCCTTGGTCTGTATCTTATGCTGCCTTCAGTGACCTTCTTTACTGATGGTTACAATTCTTGAATGGCTATTTCGTACAAGTTTACTTAAGCTATTTCTGATGGTTGTATGCAAAGTCTGATGACCTCTACTTTTCCAGCCCCATCTGTAGGATAAGCATAGGTTTTAGGTTTTATAGAGTCTGTTTAATGGACTCAAGCAGACACAAGGCACATCAACTTGTTCTAAAGCAAGGTTAATGCACAGAGTAGTGACAGCAACCAATATTTTGTGATTATTATATCTAGTGAAATATACTAATGACATTCTGTCTAATCCCATAGGCATCTATTCAGTCCCTATCATGTGCCAGTGTACTGTGCTCCACACCCATGAGACAGAGACAGAAGAATGAACCTGTCCTATTCTATGGAGTATATACAACATGCACACATATAAGTAAGAAACAAATTGGGTAATAAAAGACCTTGTATCTGAGTCTCTATGCAGAAGCCACCCAAATCTACATATCCGGCCTCTAAGAGCTCTTCCAAGCTGCAACCCCACATTTCTAAATCCCTGCTGGACATCTCCATCTATTTGTCCATCCTATAGGCACCTTAAAGGCAGGCTGAACAAAACATAACTCAGTAACTTTCCCTCAGATCTGATCTCTTCTGACCTCCTCCTGTCTCTGTTGGGAACATCACCATTCTGCCAGTCATCAAGGTTCACAACCTCTTTGCCTTTTCACTCTCCTTAATCCAAGTATTATTGATTCTACCTTTACACTACCTTTTACATTCACGCCCTTGTGGACTCTACAGGGACACAACCCTGGTCAAGCTCTCATCCCCTCGCCGCTGGACTGTTGCAATAGCCTCCTAAATGCTCTTCCTACCACTAGTCTTTCCCTTCTCCAATACAGCTTCCTCAGAACCGCTGAATGGATATTCCTAAAAACTGTTCTGATCATGTCACTCCTCTACTCAAGAAACTTCAGTGGCTCACCCTTGTCTCTAGGTTATAATTTGAACTGTTGCATTTTACAGTTAAAACCCTTTACAAACTAGCTCCAAGCTATCTTTCTAGACTGATTTCACATTGTTCCCTATTGCTCACTTTAAGTACCAGACAAACTAGCTTGATTTTCTCATATTTCTCTCCTCCAAGCCCTTGTACTTGTTGGAATACATTTTCTTCTCACTTTTCTTATTATTTCTTGCTTTAACTGAGGCTTAGCTCAAGTGCTGCCTCTTACAGGGGACCTTTTGCTGTTCTCCAATTGGTGGAACTCCTGTCTAACCTCTTATTATTTTGTTTATTTTGTATTTATTTAGCTGTTGACATGTTTTTCCTTCTAGTAGAATTTACTGTGTCTTGAGGCCAGGGACTCTTGTTTTCATCTTCATGTCTCTGGTGCCTGGTACAGTGTCTGCATACAGTAGGTGCTTAGTAAATACTTGTTGAATTGAACAGTACTGAGCGATGGAGCCAAAGAGGAGATCTGGGCAAAGTGCTTTCAGAACAGCCGTGGGCATATCTGCACATGATACACCAGAATGTACCTGATCAAAAAAAAAATCCAAAGGTTTGAATTGTTTAATTAAAGAAAGCTGATTAATTTTCAGAAGCCACGGATTCTCTATTAGAGGCAATCCTGAAGTATGACCATAAAGCAGCTTTAAAAGGAAGCTACCCAAATGAATATGCCAAAAGGAGCTCTATCCCTCAAAGAGATCACACTTGGAGGCTCTGTACTTATTATATTGATGCCATCAGCTATATGGGAAGTCAGTGGAGTTGAGGGCCAAGTTCTAGAACTTTACTTGGATTGAATCCCAACATTATGGTCTCCACTCCCCACCCCCAACTTTCCACTTGTCCTTTTTCTTTTGAGACTGAAAGATCCTTCAGAAAGACAAGTTCTCAAAATTAAACTCATTATTCTCCACCTAAACCTTTCTCTTCAATGTGAACATGCACAAACCTATGTGGATAACACACACACAGACACCTTACACAAATATTGCTCAGAATACATACAAAGTCCCTGCCCTCTTGCAGGCCACTTTCAACTTTCCTGTACTCTATTTGTATATATGTTTTATTCCCTTTACTAGACTGTAACCTTCTTGAGGGCAGCATGGACTGCATTGTATATCATGTCACAATGTAGTTGTGTTTGTCCTTCATTTTTTGAAGAAAACCATGGCATCATGGACATGGTGATGTGACTTGCAGTTGACTTTGATTTGAGTGAGGGAGGGCTGTACAAGGTCACCACAATATAGTTATATGTCATGTAATTACATATAACATATACTCATATATTATGCTGTATCATATTTATGTCATTATGTCACAAAAGATAATCAAGGAAAAAGTGAATCTGCAGAGAACATGGCAAACTTTCAAACTTCAAACTAAACTAGCCAATTTATATGTGAAAGCAGAAGGATATCAAGTAGGTATGAAATGAACAACTTGGCAGGTTTTTTGGGCAACGTTGTCACATCTACAACAGAAGTCCCCAGTGCAGGTACTATGTGAGGACCTGGGAATGGGGCTTAAGAAGAGGAAATAAGGGAGACTAGGTGGATTGGAATGAAGAGAGACTGAAGAAGCCTGTGGTGGAGTTGACACAATCTTAAAGGCATCAATAATTCAATAGCAGAGATCAGGATGGATCATGTTTGGAAAACTATATGACATTTATTGATCCCAAGCTTCTTACCACAAAAGTCTACAATGTTTTGAGAATTCCATATTTTAGAGGTGACTCTGTGTGGCCGCATCATGGAACACCATGATCTCAAAGGAATTATAATTGCAGGTGAGCCAAGAGACAAAGGAAAGCCTTATAGAAAGCAGATTCGCACCAGTGATGGCCTGGGTATGAGAAATATCATAAAGCCCATCATCAAGGACAGATACACTTGGAAAGGAAGCTGGGATGCTTATTCATCAAATGAGCAGGTCGCTCTACTACTCAATAAACTTCAGTGGCTCCCTATTGTCTCTAGAATAAAAGACGAAAACTTACGTTTAGCTTTCAAAGCCCTTCACAAACTTTCTCTGACCTATCTTTTCAGCCTCATTCTGTTCCTCCCATTCCCACACTTTATGGGCCAAGTTGGCTTTCTCTCTTTCTTACAAATGGCCCTCGTCTCACAACCTTGCCCTTTCTACCTTACTTAGACATCGCTCCCCTTCCTGCGTGCTACATTCCATCCTAACTGACCTTATCTTTATTCTTCTTGATACAGTAAAAAACAATAACAATGAAAATGAATGAAAAATAAGCAGAAGAAGGCCTTCAGTATGTTGATTGGATCCTTTAGGAAAGCTACATGGAAAGAATAGATGCAAAGACAAGTAAAATATTTCCTAGGATGAAGTGTGGCCAGTAGGGGCACTGTTGAGCTCACTGAGCCCCCTCCACTCTGAAATACTGAGCTGTCCCTGGTCCCTGGCACTTAGAAGAGTGTTTTAACACTTATTTGTGGAAATGAAATAAATCCCAATTTTTGCCCTTAGATTTCTCTCCTATCTTGCCTCTGACAGTGTTTTGTGATAAGAGTAGTAGTTTTTGTTTCCCTCTCCCAATAATCCTCATTAAGAAATGGAAATAATTTCTTTTTATTGGCAAAGTTTCTTAGGGGATTTTCACCTTTCTCATTGAATTACAAATTGTTTACAATATAACCCTGATTTGAAAATATCAAAGAAAAGAAACCTCCTCTCTGGCCCTCACCTAAGAGATTGGGTTCATTCCGCAGGCGGAGTTCGAAGGCTACATGGCTTCCCTATCCTCGGGCTCTGGTGATTACCTGAATTAGTCTTTTTCTTATTTCATCTCTGAACATCCAGTATACATCATTTAGAAAGAAACTTTTCCTGATTAAAGCATATAAAAATCATCTTCTTCCCAGCAACATTTTCCCCATCACATTTAATATTTATCTCATTTTTCTTGGTTCAATTTTAGAGAATTTGTAATGCTGTGGAATTAAGGCATACAATATCGCAGTTGCCTGCGGGGGTTAAAGAGAGTTAACCAGCTGGGAGAAGAGTTCATTTCTGAGCTTGATACTCAGAGAAATAAAAAGGCTGGATCTCCTTCAGTGATAGAAAGTTTGAAGATAAATGAGTCCTATAAGAAATGAGGCTAGCCAGGGAGTCACAGCGGACTGCTTACATTTGATCTTGGTGGCTATAAACATCCTGAGACTGAAATGCTCTTACCCATGTCTTCCAAACTGAAGGAGGCCTCTGGTATGAGTTGGAAGTTCTCTTTTACATTTTTTAACTCCTTGTGGGGATGTTAAAGTTTGCTTAAGGTAGGCTTTAGGCTAAGCACCATTACACTTGCATTCCTTGGGGCCTTAAGAGAAATTGTCATGTCTCTTTTTTGGGGTAAAGGGACTTGGAGAACAAACACAGCTTTGTGACTAAAATGAGGACTTCAATGGTAAATGGATAAAATGAGGAAAGGAAGCTGGATCCATCTGCCCTCTTCTGTGAGTAGGAAGCTTTCCTCACTCTGAATCGAGAAGAGAAATTGGGGAAGGATGATCCATAAATTGGATAATCTTCCAACAAATAACCAAGAGTTGACTATATTCATATTTGAAATCTGGCAATAGATTTTGTTACAAAATGGGGAGAAAACTATTCTTTAAAGTATCCTAAAAATATTCCTCTCTGGTTTTAGATAATTTATTGGCCTATAATTAGTTTTGAATAACAGTCTTGTTAGTTATGGACAGTAATCTCTAAAACGATTGTCAAAACCCTAAAAAGATTTTTTCTTAAACCAAATCCCCCATACAGTGTAGTAGCTTTATTCCTCTCCAGCTCTTAGTCAGCTCTCTTGATTTTCTCTGCCATGTAGTAGAAGCCTCTTCATTCTGGAAGCTCAGGCTATCCCTGCACTTCACACACTGGAATAACCTTCGGCCCCTTAAGCCTCTCCCTCGGACTGACTGGTTCCTCCCAGAAGCTCAAGCCAGCCATGTCTTTATTCCTTTCTAGGCTACTCATCATATTCCTCTGGACTTTCTCTCCTCTACCCCAACACTAGCCATCTTCACGTCTGCCTTTCCCATCTACTTATGCAGCTTCTGTTTATACATTGTCTTCCCACTAGAACGGAAGCTTTGTGAGAGCAAGGCCTGGCTTTCTTTCTTCTTGTATTTGTATTTCCAGCACTTAGCACAGTGATTGGCACATAGTAAGCACTTCATAAATATTTGTTGTTCATGACTAATATGGAACAATGTTTTGCGTGATTGCACGTGTATAAACCATATCAAAGTGCTTGCCTTCTCAATGGGGGGAAGGAAAGGATTTGGAACTGAAAATTAAAAAAAAATCAAAGTTAACAATTGTTTTTACATGTAATTGAAAATGATATTTATAAAAATAAATATTCATCATTGTTTTGAATGCTCCAGACTGGATTTAGGGTCAGGAAGACCTGGGTTCAAATTCTCTCTCCAACAGATACTGTCTATATGACCCTGGACAATTGACAAGAGACAGCCTTGTATGGTGGATGAAGCATTGGGCGTAGAGCCAGGAAGACCTGGTTTCAAATGTTACCTCCAACAAGATAAATGAGATAATGCATGGAAAGTGCATAGGGAACCCCACATTATAGAAAGGCCAATTCAATTCAATAAACATTTATTAAACAGCTACTATGTGCCAGGCATTGTGCTAAGTGCTGGGGATACAGATAAGAAAAAAAGAGACAGCCCCTATTTTTCAGGAGCTTACAACCTAATGGGTAGGGCAAACATACAAAATGAAGCTGGAAAAAAGGAGTTTAGTGGAGGACCAGCTGAACATACCTAGCACCAGGGTATCATGCTCCTTGGAGTGTAAACCAAGCAGAGCTGCAGATGGCAAGTGGAGAGCTGGCTGGAAGTCATTTATAAAGAGAAGCTTTGGGAGGAGATTAGTTCTCCAATTAGAGGGAAGAAGAGGCTGAAGGACTTGAGAAAGTTTTGAATATCCTAAATTGACTTAAATATCATAATGATGATATTTCTGGTGACCAATGATTATTGTCAGTGTTATTATGATTATATGTTAGTGTTTATTATGCCTGAAAGGGTCTGGCTAGTAAGAAAACCTACTTTTCAAACATTTCAGTATGTGAGAGACAAACAATTGTTGCAAGAAATTTTCTTATTCAAAAAAGAATCTTTAGCGTACGTAGAAAATATTCACTAAAACTTTCAAAATTTTGCACCCACACTCTCCTCTCATCCCAAAGTAGTCACTGAAAAAACTCATTGTTTATCTAGACACAAATTGTATAGGGAGAGATTGCCTTTTTCAAATACCTTTGCTAATGTCTTTTGTCTTTAGTTCAGTTATTTGATTCTTCCTTCCCAAGTGCTCGCTCATGGCAGAGAAAAACAATTGACCAAAAAATACCTGATAGAGAAAATGTGTCTGATAATGTATACACTCTTCTGTCCCAATGGTCTTCCACCTCCCTCCTCATTCCCTTAGTAAAAGGGTTTGTTCTATGAAATTTGGATTCAGTCAAAGGGTTGCCCTTGAAGACCTAGAAGGCCATATGTGGCCTCAAGGCCACAGGTTCTTCATCCCTGGGCATAACAAAGAAAGTAGTTATAAAGTCCTTCTCCCACAATTCTGGGGAGCACACTCTATGAGCAGAATCTGTGGAGGACAGTAGTGAGTATAATAGACAAAGTACAATGATAGAGAACTTATGAGGCCAAGGGTGACTTAGAACTCTGGGAAAACATGACCTCAATAGCTTTCTTTTTCTGGAGAATCCTTATGAAGTTTATTGTAGTGTGTGACATCAGAGATGGATGAATTCATCCATTCCTCAGCTGATTCAGCTACTCACGGCCATAGGTATGGTTCCTCAGATGAATGGACAGATCAGCTAGGCTTAGATATTGTTTTTGTGAAGGATAAGTTGATCTGCTGCTGCATTTCAAGGCATGAAGGCTATCAGGCTGGGCTGAGCAGGCTCAGTGAGGGACCTTCCTCTTACTTAGAGTGATCAGTCAGTTGTATTTCTCATTTATGAATTTCCATAAGTTTGTGTAATTTATTCAATAAAATGTTGATGGTTGTTGTCCTTCATTCTTGAAGAGGACCAAAATAACCTCACTGCGTTAGAGTCAAATTACATTGTGTCCAACTGTGGCTGGTCAGACCAATAGGGGCTCAGAATGTTCTCCCACAGATTGGGCACAAGTAGTCCCTGTGAACATTTCACATGGATTCTCTGAATTTGTGTGTGTCATGTTTCTTTTGAGCTACTTCAGTTCTGCTTTGCTCATAGAGTATAGCACCTTCTCTGACAAGGGCACATCATGCTGGGTGGTCCTGTGCCAGTGTCTCCCATGTCATACAATCAATTCCAGAGTTCTTAAGCAAGACCTTGGGAGTATCCTTGTATCTCTTTTTCTGACTACCATGTGAATGCTTGCCCTGTGTGAGTTCTCTATAAAACAGTCTTTTTGGCAAGTGTATGTTTGACATTTGAACAATATGGTCAACCTATTAGAGCTGTACTCTCTGCAGTAGAGTTTGAATGCCTGGCAGGTCAGTTCAAGAAGGGACCTCAGTGTCTGTTCCCTTATCCTGACAGGTGATCTTCAAATCTTCCCAAGGCAGTTCAAATGGAAGCGATTCTGTTTCCTGGCATGGAGCTGGTAGACTGTCCAGGTTTCACAGGCATACAATGATGAAGTCAGCAGAATGGATCCATAGTTTCAGTTTGGTTGGCAATCTAATACATTTTCTCTCCCACACTTTCCTTTAGAGCCTCCCAAACACTGAGCTAGCTCTGGCAATGTGTGCATCAACCTCTTTATCAATGTGTACATCCCTGGAAAATATACTGCCAAGGTAAGTGAACTTATCCACAGCATTCAAAACTTTTCCATTTGCTGTAACTGATGGTTCCACTTATGGATGGTGCAGTTCTGGCTGATGGAGCGCCTGTGTCTTCTTGGTGTTAATTGTTAAGCCAAAATTAGCACAAGCATCAGAGAATCGATCCATACTTTGTTGCATCTCAACTTCAGAGACTGCATTGAGTGTACAATCATCTGAGAACAAAAAATCATGGACCAGCACTCCCTCCACTTTGGTCTTGTCTTGTAGATTTTTCAAGTTGAAGAATTTACCATCAGTGCAGTAGCTGGCCTTGTTACCATGTTCTTCCTCATTGAAGGTGTTTGACAACATGGCTGCAAGCATCATGCAGCAAGCTCAAGAGCATTGTCCATTATCAAGAACCTGGGCAAGCATGCTGTCATGAAATTGGCATATAATATTGATGAACTTCTCCAGGCAACCGAATTTTGACATAATTTTCCATAAACCCTGATGACTGATAGTATCAAAGGCTTTGGTCAGATTGATGAACACTGTGTACACACAGTAGATGGCCATTTTCCAGGTGAAGGATCATCTTATTAAGGATGACCATGGCAATAATCTTGCCAGCAGTGACTAAAAGAGAGACCCTCCCCACCCCATGATTATCACAGGACAATTTATTTCCTTTACCTTGATAGAGATGGACAATGGAGGCATCCTTTAAATCCTGGGGAATAACCTCTTCTTGCCATATAACCCAGAAAATTTCAGTCAGGTTTATATGAACAATTGCCGCCCCCCTTGTAAATCTCAGCTGGAATAGAATCAACATCAGGTGCTTTGCCACGGGAGAGAAGACTATTTGGCATCCAAAACCTCTTCTTCAGTTGGAAATTTGCCTAAAGAGGGATTGACTTCAACCTGAGTTAAATGGTCAATGGCTTCAGCATTGATTGATGATGGTCTGTTGAGAACACTATGGAAGTGTTCAGCCCATCTCTCCAGGATCACATCCTGATCCTACGCTGATATGCCTCAAATAAAAAAAAAGCCTGAACTGGTGAGAGAAGGACAAAAGACAGGGATGAAGCCCATAAAACTGCCTGGATAGGAGAGTTTTGGATCAAGTTTCCTGCAGTTCATTCACAATTAGTTTATTCCTTCTATATCTTTAATCCTTAATATCAATGATGATGAAGACCAGGCTTCCTGGTTGACATTTCAGTGTCTACAATGTAGCTACAGTCATTTTAGATGTGACCTAAATAACCATGGACATCTACCACACAACATATATTAATTTCCTTCAACACATTGCGTGTGTCATGGCTGAAGGCAAAACTTGGGCTGCTCTCCACAGAATATTAAAATGGTAGGTATCTCCTGTAGCTTTGGAAGGGTTGACCAAAGGTGGAATGGGCTGACCTGGTAAGAATGAGATTTCTGCCTCCCTGGAGCTTTTCCATCAAAGGCTGGATGGCTACTTGGTGGAGATGTCACAGGAGGAATTCTTGACTTCATATAGATTAGGCTAGATGGCTACTTAGTTCCCTCCAACTCAGAAATTGTGCTTCTGTGATTTTTCCATATATGTGATTTGTAGTAGGGGCCTTGGTCTTCTGAAACATGGGTAATCTAGAAATAAAGCAATTCCTTTGCAGTAACTCTTCAGTGTACTTTTTCACCCCATTTTATCAATTGTATTTTTAAAAGAATTGTTCAATTTTTCTTTTATCTCTCTAATTTGACTTTTAAAATCTTTCTTGAGATCTTCCAAGAAGGCTTTTTGGGTTTAAGACCAGTTCATATTCCCCTTTGACATTTCAGATATGAGTATATTGACAATGGTGTCCTCTTCTGAATTTGTGTTTTGATTTTGATGTTTTCCTGGCTTTTAAAGTTGATCTCTGCTTCTGGGACACAGGGGCCACTGTCCCAGTCTTCTTGTGCTGGGGGCTAGGGGTTTGGTTGCTAGCTTTGTCTGCTGGGGCCTCAGGTGCTGCCACCTGGAGGCTGTAGATGCTGTAGCTTACCTGGTGCACAGTTTCTCAATAACTGGATCTTTAGCCCATCAAGTTTTTAGTGACCTGGTCAGTTGTTTAGGATTCTGTAGGATTCATGACTACTGTCCAACTCCCCATTGCTTGTTGTTTCGTCCTGGAAAAAGTCCAAACTTCTCCGCCTGGCACTTGAAAATTGTTCTCTTATAGTCTGACCTCACCCTACCACGCTTCCTTCCAGTATAAGTCTCAAAGTCTCCAACTGTCCTTTATTTTATTTGTACCTCCAGTGCCATGTATTGTAGAAAGCAAATCTTTTTTTTTATTACGGCCTAGAGTATAGGTCAATAACAAGCTTTTGTATATGCACAATTACAAGTCAAGGCAGAGAGAAGTATCAGCTGGTGCATAAAGAAGTGTGTCTCTGTGGGGCAAGTGGGAGTCTCAATACAAGCCAATTCCCTCAGACACCAAAACCCAATAATGATACTGGACTTACCAATGGTTAGTTATTGGCCTTGGGGTCATCTTGTTTTTCAGAGGAAGGGATAGAGATGTCCTAATCTGCATCTACATCACTAGCCTCAGGATCTGAGATAAGGAATACTCTGTTTTTGTTTGGTCTTTCACAAGAACTGGGATAAAGAAAAGCAAAGCATAGGAATTAGATTGGACTATCAGTTTGCATTAGTGTGGAAGCATATTTTAGAACAGAATTACTCATATCAAGAAATGGAAAATATAACATCTTTTTCTTATCCCATATATGCATAAAGTGGGGAGGGGAAATGGAACCTCTTTGAGGGTAGGTTATAAGCTTGCAGGTCCACTAGGACACTGGCAAAGTGGAAAGAGCCTGGGACTTTGGCTTAAATCCCAGCTCTTCCACTTACTTGCTACCCATGTGATGCCTACCCTTTCTGGCTCTCAGTTTCCTCACTTGCAAAATGAGGGGTCTTCTAGATTTCCTTCCAACTCTACATTTGAACCTGTGAGCCAAAGACCAATTGGCAGCTGGAAATGTGGCTCCAGAGCTTGGGTAATATATTGGGGCTAGAAATAATGATTTGAGTCATCTGCATAGAAGTTAACCGAAAGCTGAAACCATGACTGGGTAAAAATCCCATTTCTGCCATTTGCAGTTTACGGGACCTTGGTCAAGTCACTATCCGGGCCTCAATTGTCTCATCTGTAGAATGAAGGGGTTGTATTAGTTGACCTCTGAGACTCCCTGTGGCTCTAAATTCTATAATTCTAAGAGGGTCAAGGATGAGGTAGGAGGAAGAAGAGGAGCTAGGAAGGGAGGTTGAGAAATGGCCAGAGAGGTAGGAGAAACAGAAAGGTTTAGAAACACAGAAGCCAAGGGAGAAGAAAGAGGGATTCCCAGGGTCCAATGCTGCAGAAAAGTCTAAGATAATGAAGGCTCAAAAAAGACCATGATACTTAATTGTATAATTCTAGTAATAACACTCATTTTTTCAGTTGTTAACATCTTTATTTGAAATTTTGAGTTCCAAATTCTATCCCTTCACCTGTCTCTGAGATGGTAGGCAATCTGATACAGTTTATAAAGTGCAATTATGTAAAACATTTCCATATTAGTCATTTTGTACAAGCAGACTCGAATAAAAGAAAAAAATGAAAGAAAGTGAAAAATAGCGTGCTGCCATCTGTAGCCAAAGAATATCAGTTCTTTCTCCGGAGGTGGATGGTACGCTTCATAATGAGCGTTTTGGTTTGTCTTGGGTCATTGTATTCATGACAATAGTTAGGTCGTTCGCAATTCTTCATCGTACAATGTCACTATTAGGGTGTACAATATTCTCGTGGCTCTGTTCACTTCACTTTGCATCAGTTCATGTAAACCTTCGCAGTTTTTTCCGAAATGATCCACTTTTCATTTCCTATAGCGCAATAACGTTCCGTCACAATCACACACCACGGCTTGTTTAGCCGTTCCTTAGTCGATGGGCCTCCCTTTGATTGCCAATTCTCAGTCACCGCAGCAAGAGTTGCTATACGTATTCTTATACAAATAGGCCTTTTTTTCTTTTTTGTTGATGTCTTTGAGATATAGAACTGGCACTACTGGATCAAAGGGTATGTACAGCTTTATAGCCCTTTGGACATAGTTTCAAATTGCTCCACAGAGTGGTTAGGTCAGTTCACAAGTCCGCCAACAGCACATTAGTGTCTCAGTTTTCCCACATCCCCTCCAACATGCGATATTTTCCTTTTCGGTCATGTTAGCCAATCTGATAGGAATGAGGAGGTACCTCAGAGTTGTTTCAATGTACATTTTGATTTAGAGCATTTTTCACATCACTACAGATAGCTTTCTTTGTTTAAAAACTGCTTAAATAATACTCATTTTATAATAATAGCTCATATTTATATGATGTGTCAAGGTCTGCAAAGACCCTGACATAAATTATTTTATTTCCATCATCCTCATCCTCATCATCACCCTGGGTGATCAATGCAGAACTTGAGACCCAGAAAGATGAAGTGACTTCTTCGGTAAGTGTCTAAAGCCAGATTCCCACCTAGGGCCACTCTGTCACTATCCACATTGTCACCCCATTCCTTTCCTGCCTAACTTTCTTCCTTGCTTCTTCCATGTGGTCATCGCTTCCTAATTAAATCGTAAACTCCTGGAGGTCAAGGGCAATGGTGTACATTTCCATCATATCTGATTAACATGATGGTTTATAGAAACATACATATGTAGACATAGCATATATATGTGTTGACCAAATACACGGAATGTGTTTATTGAGTCTGGGCCCTTCTGGGAGAATATTGGACTTAAGGATTCACATGAGGGAGGGGGGATAGGACTTGTGATTTCACTGGTCTAGGCAGCTCTTGAGGAAACTTTCTATTAAAGCAGATTAACATGTGTTCAATGATTTATTGTCATAGAGGGTTGGTTGCCTGGGAACATGGAGAGGTCGTGACTTCCCAGGGTCACACAGTTCACAGGCGTGAGGCAACCCTCAACAGAACCCAGGGCTTCCTGACTCTGAGACCAGATCAGGCTTTAACCATTATCTACCACTCTTCCTAAGGAATAACACGTTAGCAAGTGATCTACTAATGAGGACAATCTTAAGCCTATTCAACTCTGGTTTCTCGAAGTATAGGACTGAAGTCTCACTGATGCGCATCTGGCATGTTCCTCCAAGCAGATGCCCAGGGAGATGAGAGCCAGCCTGCCCGAGGTGAAAGCTGGGTGGAAGCCATGTCTTTTCCTTGACTGCATACCAAGGGAGGGAGCTGTTAAAACACGTGGGGACACAGAAACAGGACTCTTGGAGCTGAATAGGCTTTGGATCAGCTAATGACCAGCTCCTCTCAGTCAAGAGTGCAACCCTCAAATGTTATAGCCTTGCACTTACAGCCTAGCCCTGCTGGTGGTCTGGTCCAGCTACTTGCCTCTGATCACACAGGCAGAGTGATCTTTGAGAAATGAAGATGGGCATTTGCAAGCTTATGCCAGCTGGTGGTCCTCTGTGCTTATGGTGAATTTTTTCTCCTGTCTCTTCTTCTCCAGGTCCTCTCCTCTCCTTCTCTCCTATCTCCTCCCCTCCTCCTTCCTTCTTTCACTCCACTTTTACTTTTTACTCTCCCTCTCTCTTTCCCTTACTCCTTTCCTCATCTCTCTCCCTCTTCTCCCCCTCTCTTCCCATCTGGGGGAGTTGGGTAAATAGGAAAGATGGGAGAAGATGTCAGGTCAAGAGAAGGCCAATCTGACTCTTGTCTGAGTGGATCTGAGATTCCCCCACTGTTAGTCCATCAAGCAAGTGGGAAAGAACTCACTGTCTTACAACTAGAGCTACCAACATTTTTCTTTTCCAGACTAAGATTTTCAGAGCCAGGGATAATTGCCCAAGGTCAGGTGGGTAGTGACAGTGACAGGTTTTCATTCAGGTCCTCTGACCCCAAACTCAGGGTCTTTCCACCACACCACTGTCTGTTCCCTCCTCATTTTACATATGAGGAAACTGAGGCCAAGCAGAAGTTAAGAGACTTGCCTAAGGTCATAAAGCCAGTCAGTGGTCAAACCAGGACTTGAATGAAAGCCTTCTGACTCTCATTCTAGTGTCTTTTCCCCCAAATCCTGTTGTGTACTCTCCTCAGTCAGCAAGAGGCACAAATGGTGTTTCCTCTTTGTGGGCACTGCCCACATTTACACTTCCATCCTTGGATCTGCCATGAAGCTTTGCTCTAAATAGAACACAAGAACCCAGCAGGAGACTTGGATCTGTGAGACGCTATCTCACTTTGCAGAGCTGCTGAGGGGATGTGACCATCGTATGGTTGAGAGGAGCAGGAGCCATTTCCATTGTCTTCGTGTCTGTGTTCTCATGGCCATTACCACACGTGACTGAAGAGACGCTGACCAGGCCTAGGAGAAACTAGAGCATTCAGGGAATGGAAAAATAAGATATTAATCAAAACTGAAAACTTGCCCAGTCCTGCCTTTTGGGTAACTAAGAAGTAGGGGCTCAGTGATGCTGAAGCGTGGCAAAGGAGGCACATTAAATCAGAGTTCTGCTCCCTGGTCGCCCTTTTTGGAGAAAACACAACCTCTCAGGGTGGACCTCATATTTGGTCCTCTATTAAAATAAGGAGATCGAACCACATGATCTCCAGGGTCCTTTCTTAGATCTAATTCTGTGGCCAAAGAAGATTTTTCTACCATTGGTATGTGGGTGAAGGGCTGATACATTTTTTCAAACTGACAAGATATTGATATTAACATAATAATTGACACATGAGATTTATATGAGGTGCTTGACATACATGAGCTCATTTAATCCACAACAACCCTGGGGTGAATATGCCATTATTAAACCCATTTGTGCAGATGAGGAAAAGGAGACTCAGAATCTGTGCTGTCCTTAGGGTCAACACACCCTTAAGCATCTGAAGTGGGATTTGGACCAAAGTCCAATATTTTGCTTCCCCAAATCATGCTGCTTCTTTCCCAGTAAACCGCTAAACCACCAACCCCCAAACCTTACAGAAATAAGCCCTATGAGTACATTTTGTCCTTATGAGAAAATTTTTATGTTAGCATTTTATTTTAATTTTGTATTTACTTATGTGTTTGTGTTTTGTCTATCTGTACACACACACACACATATATGTATAATATATATTATATTGAGTCATACATGCTATTTTCCATGACAGATTGTAAACTCCTTGAAGGCAGGGATTACCTAGTTTTCCCCTTTGGATCCTTGGTGCCTCATAGAGTATTTGGCACATAGAAGCACTTAAAAATGTTTGTTGATCCACTGATCTCAGCACTGTGCCACATTTTGAGCAGAATGGATGTTCAGCTCCTCTGTCTCTGAGCTGAAGCCTTCCCCTATTCTGTGTCACAGGTGCTCTTCCCTCCTCCAGACGGATCCTGGGCATTGTTTGCTTGTTGTAGCTCCTGGTGGCCTACACGCTAATTGAAAGCAGGGTCTGCCATTTATTTGGCCACCTCTGCCTCTTAGCCCCAAGCTTTTTTCAAGTCCACCTACCATCTCCTTCATCAAGCCTTTCCTGATCTCCTTCCTGCATTACCGTCGATTTATTTTGCATGTAAGATAAGAGTCTTATACTACCCCAATTAATGCAATTGCAAGATGTTAAGTCTAAGGGTGGTCACATGCAATGAAGTTTTAAATATGTAAACACGATGGTTCACATACCTTTAATGAGGTACCAGTACCTTTGAATCAAGAAGGGAAGAGCTGATTGGCTACTACGCAAGCCAACAACATTCCTGGGGGCCTTTAAACATCAGAGTAATGTCAGCAGTTAGTTCGGTCCAGCATTGGTGGAGGACTCTAAGATCAGAAAAGCTTTGAGGAGACAGAACCCTTACGCTTTTATACTGGAGGGCAACAAGGGGATGGGGGATGGGGTAGTGAACCCAGAGCAAGTGAGTGTTACACTCCCCGCCCCCCCCCATCATCTCTCACTATTGAAGAGAGATTAGAGCAGTAGAAAAGACAATACATATCCATGTGGAAGCAGAGAGAGACACACAAAGGACAAACATGAGAAAGCGGAGTCATTGTCAGATGCAGGATACTTAACTGGAGGACAGGTGACTAAGGGATGGAGCCCCTTTAAAGAAAGGGACCCATTTTCTGCAGAGAATGCCAGCTGTGGACTCCAGAAAGGCACCAGTATTTGAAGTCCAGCAGAAAGTCACACTAATATGGACTTTATGAGGAATCTAGCAAGGGAGAAAAGGACTTCTAAGGACTAAGAGTTGGCTTTTGCATGCATACCTCATGACCAAGGTCCTCCTCCAATGAGAATGTGTGCAAGGGGAGACCTGTGCTCAAGTTTGGGGAGGATATATTTTTAACTATTGTTCTCAATATACTCCTGTAAATACCTTTCCTAAAACCATATTGAATCTGACTGGCTGCTGATGGGAAGCATATGGGTTAGGAGCTTGTGTGTTATTATTAGAAACCCCAACCCCTTAGGGTTGTACCTAGAATTCTGTGGAGAGTAATGGTCAACACACTTTTGGGGACCTGGCCTACCAATTGTGCTAGGAAAGTAGCCATGTGGGTAGGGGAACATCTATGTGCTAGTTCCCTGAGAGAATGTAGGCATCTTGAGAGTAGAAGCTTTCATTTCTGCCTTTGTATCTCTAACACTTAGCGAAGGTACCTGGCACTTATAGGTGATTACCAAATGCTCCTTGGATTAGATTGGATAGGAAGAGTGATATGGGATCTTGAAAAGATAGCAGAAGCACAGAAATCATTTGTAAGAGTGTATCAGCCATAGACTACTAGGCCTCAGTGACACACTTCGTTTCGCCATGGTCTTTTAGAGCCTTTGAAAGATGTTATCTAAGGGGTGCATTTCAAGATATCTCTATGATGTTACTTTGAAAGAATGGAGCCTCACATTTTAATGTCCAAACAAATTTAAAGTCCAATGCTGTCTTGTAACTGAATTTGGGGTGGAGGACGAGCACAGTAAGCTGTGGAATTCACTGAGTTAGTAGTGAGACTGACTTTTTCTCTGCCCCTCAAATGAGAAAGTAAACAACAGCAACAACAGATAAAACCCCCCCAAAACAACAAAACAAGCCATCATAATGGGAGCCCTGTCCCTGAGTTGTTAAAGCATCTTTGTTGGACAGGCTTGCTCAAGAAAGGCTTTTCTTGGTGTTAAAGGAGGGACGTAAGATGTGGGGAAAGCCTACACACCTGGCTAGTCATCCACAGAAATCTTTGCCTTATGCCTGGCTAAGGATGGGTACCTGGTAATACCTAGAACGAACCATAGTAAACCCAGGCATAGAAAGACACCCCGCAAGGCAGGCAGCCCAGATCTGGGTGCGGGGGATAAATGAACAAAGGGGGACGTTTTCTCTATCCCCCCTCCCCAACTTAAAAGCAAACTGGCCCCTTTGATTCTCCCTCCCAATTCTCCAATTACATCCCAATTTTCCAGAGGGTGGGAGGGGGTGAGCGAGCAGGCAAGAGTGTTGGCCTCTCCTCCCCTCCTCCCCAAAAGCTTCACTGCTAAGAGCCAAGCTCTCGCCAACTTTCCAGGTTTTTGTCAGCTCTGCTCACTCCCTTGGATCTACAATACTGTGGGGTCTCGGCAGGCGATGTGATCTCATCGGAACAGGTCTGGGGTGGTTATAATGTCAAGCCAGCTGTTTAGGGCAGAGATTTCCATTTAAATGGAATGAAAGTGGGGGGGTGGCGGCGGTGGAGAAAGTAAAACACAAGTAGTGGAAATAAATTAAACCAAGGCAAGAGACATTTTGCCCTCCCCTCGCCTTCCCCCTCCCCTTTCTCCTTGAAGACAGCAGCCTCTGCCGCACAACCAATGGGTGAAAGTACCAGTTCTAATTAGGCATCGCGGAAGTCCAGGGTGGCTGTGCGCATTCTACTGTCAAAGCAGAGTGGAGCTCCTGGACCAGGGAGAATGACTCAGCCGATGTTGTCCGCGGCATCCCCGCCCCAGCACGCCGCTGGTGTACATTACAAAGTTCCCCGCACTAGGGAAAATCTGCTTCTCTAGGTGATGCAGAACCTAGCAAAACCTAGCAAAGCCCGGAGGGTGAAGACGACAGAGGGGGTGAAGGGGGCACGGTTTGTGCAGCGTCCTAGCCCCGAGTGGAGGGCTTGTTTAGGCTGACTGGGTGGGGGTTGGGGGGGAGGGCGGAGAGAGGAGCGAGGAAATTATCCGTACAGTGCTGGGTGTCTGGGGCCTCCAGGGATTTCCTGGCCCTTTTCTTTGGGTAGGGGGATGCCCGCTAGGCTCCCGGTGCATCCCGTATTCCTGGGCTCCAGTTCCTCAGACTGCTTGGGCTCACTCGGGCAGCATTTGCACCCATTTTGAAGCTTTAACACTCTGTGACCTGGGGCTATAGTGTGTAGGGGTTCGAAGGCAGTAGGTGCCTGGATCTGGGTATCAACTTGCAAAACAGAGTGAAGGGGGGCAACACCAAGTCTTTACCCCCCAGCCCTAGCCTTCTTCCCAGCCCCCAGCGTGGCTCGGTGCCCAAGTAGGGAACACGCTATATCCACATGACTCAGTTCTCTGTGGGATCCCTATCTGGGGCCGGAGGAGAGGGGGCAGCGCGGGGAAGCCGCCTCTTTGTCTCCCGGGTCGGACAGGGAGTGGGGGCGAGCCCCGGCGTCAAGGCCAGGCCCGTGTTCCTGCGCCTCCTCCTCCTCCTCCTCCTCCTCCTCCTCCTCCTCCTCCTCCTCCTCCTCCTCCCCGCCCCCTTCCCCTCCTCGGCTCTGGGGCTGGATGGCAGATGCTTGTCACGCAGCAGTGCGCTCGCCAGAATTAGTCGGGGCTCCCCCGGGGCTTGGGGTTTTAGCCCTAACAAGCCCAAATCCACCATCCACCCCCACCCCAGGAATAAAGAAGTCTGGCCGTTCTGCACTCTCTCCAGCCAGGCGCCCTCTCTCACGTCACCAGAGCTCAACTCCAGACTTTTCTTGCCGGCTGCCCCCAACCTTCACCCCTTCTCTGTCTCTTCCCATCCCCGGGCCCCGGCACAGACAGCGGCAGCACCGTACTCTCCCAGTCGGTGGCTGGGCCAGGGCGTGGGCTAGGCAGGACTGGGCGCAAGGGGGCCCGGGCTCAACCCTGGGAGACTGGGCAATGCTCCAACCGGCCTAGCCTGGGAAGGGGGAGGGTTGAGCTGGGCTGAGAGCTGGGGAACAAGCGAGAGCGCCCCGGCGCCCCCAGACCTCCATCTCTTCCATCATCTCGCTATCCTAATCTTGCTCCCAGCTGACGCTTCCTCCACCGCCGCCAGGCTGCCTCGGCTGGCCCGGGTCCGGCCCGACTCTCTCCAGGGCGGTGGGCACTCCTCGGCGCGGAGGTGGGGGTGGCTGGAGGAGGAGGAAGAGGAGGAGGAAGAAGAGAAGGAGGAGGGACAGGGCGGGGGCGCGGCGGGGTCAGGCCCGAGTCAGCCGGGCGCTCACACCGCTCACTGCGGAGTTGGGGCGGACTGCGCGCAGGCAGCGGAGGTGCGGGCTCAGACTCAGGCACAGGCTGCAGAGGGGCTGGGGCTCGGGCTCCGGCTCTGGCTGCTCCTGCTGCTGCTGAGAGCGGGCGGCGAGCGCTCAGCCGCCGTTACCAAGGACACACACACTCACACTCACACACACACAACTCTCTCCCTCTCTCTCTCTCTCTCACACATACACAATACTTTTCAAGTCATTCGCGCTGCGCCTCCGGAGGGTACTCGCTCTGTTGCCATTCTCCCCCGCTTCATTCCTCTATCTCTCCATTGCTCCGTCCCACCCCAGGGCAACGGCTCGCGAGGGCGGGGTGGGGGAGCGTCGGTGCTGGTGGAGGGACGAGGACACAGCAACTGGGAGAGCCTCCCGGCCGGCCAGCTTGGCCGTCTGTCTTCTTCTCCCTCCCTCCCTCTACCTAGCTCTCCCTCTTCCTTTCCTCCTCCCTCCCTCCATCCTTCCCTCATCTCTCTTCTCCCTCCCCCCTTTCCCTTTCCCTTTTGCTCCTTCCCAAGTGAGCTCTCAGCCAGGAGAGAGACACAGAGAGGGAGAGACAGAGAGGGAGAGAGAGAGGCGAGGAGGAGGAGGAGAAGGAGAAGGAGAAGGAGAAAGAAGAGGAGGAGGAGGAGGAGGAGCCCATCAACCCCGCTGCGCTCCGCTGGGGGTTGGAGCTAGCTTTCCCGCGCGAGTGTCCCTGACAAGTGCCCCCGACCGTGAGCCCACCATGCCAGCGCTGCCGAGGCTTCTGCGCTCATGCTGGGGCATCTTCGTGCTCTTCTGGACTGTGTTTCTGAACACCACGCTGGTGGACGTGGTCGGCTCGGAGCAGCAGATTCCCCTGTCAGTGTAAGTGCCCTTTCCCGCTGCTGCCGTCTCTACCTTCAGGTCTCCGGACTCCCCTCACGGCTGGGGGGCTCCGGGGGGTTGGGGCTTAGTCTAGCGTTTGCTCTTGCTGCTGCTGCCACCCAACTTTGGTCGGACGAGTGCAGGTGCCCAGTCTGGGAAGAGCCTTTAGGCGCCGGGTCTGTTTTCAAATGCATGCTAGGGACAGCAAGCCCAAAGCTTGCTTTGGACTCCTTCCCCAGGTCCGATCCGTCAGGTTAGAAAACAGAGCTGCCAGAACCACTGCAGGTCCCAGCGTCAATCTTCTTCGACAAGATGACCACTGTTTAACTAATCAAACTTTCCCGTGATCCTTAATTAAGCCCCCTCAACCTTCTTCCTGAGCACCTTGGTTGGGGGTGTGTGTATCGAGAACTGGGATGTCTAAGTTGGTCTGAGTTCACAACTAATCTAACTGGTCTCCCTCCAGGTATTTAGATAAAATAGTACCAATGGCTCTTTGGGGGAAAGCGTCCAAAGCAAGGCCCTACCTTTCCTAGGCAGGTGAACTCGAGGTAGCCTGGAGAGCTTGTATTTTGCCTGGCTTGTCTTTTCTGCGCTGGCTGGTAGGGTTTTTATTTTTTTATTTTATTTTTTAATACTCCTTTAGGGTGCAGTTGATGCAACACTACCTTGTGTGTGTGTGTGTGTGTGTGTGTGTGTGTGTGTGTGTGGTGTGTTTGGGTTTTATGTGGTGTTGTTGCCTGTGTGACCCCTTTGTGACATCTGTCCCTCTGCTCTCCTTTGCAGTGTGAAGCTCTGGGCCTCTGCTTTTGGTGGGGAGATCAAATCCATTGCAGCCAAGTATTCAGGTTCCCAGCTTCTGCAGAAGGTAAGGTCTCCTCTGCCTGTCGTGGCAGGAAGCAATGTCTTGTGAGCTGAACACAGAAAATGGAGGCAGACTTAGTTTTCCAAACAAGCAGGAGGGCCGAGCTCTAGCCCTCACCAGGGGGCCAGTGGCCCCTGCCTCTGGGCACTGTACTGTGCACTGACTTGTCCCTGCATCTATGGTTATTTTTAGATGACACTTGATTCCAAACACAGAGAAGTCTGGGTACTCACTGGCAGTGTCCTGGCCAGAGCTGGAGAGTGGAACCTTTTGCATGTTCTACCCTCCATGGAGATATTGCTGCTTCAGTGAGGAAACAGCTGCTCCCTGGTGGAAAATGCAAACTTGATGCCCAGGGCCAAGCCGGTGCCCAGATCTGCCTGCCTTTCACCTTGGCCTTGGGCATGCAGTTCGCTCTCTCATTGAAGGAAGGCTACACTATTGTTTGTCATTGCTGCCGTTCTTACAACCCCATTATTCCCCAATCATCTCACCCCAGTGCTGGGATGTATTACATACATCATTACAGATAAGGGGAATGAATGTGGTTATCTTCCTGCTCAGCTGCACACTGGGTAATAACCTCCGAAAGTAGCCACAAACTGGAGAAATTGGGCTGTGTCTACATAATTCTGGAGAGTAATGAGGTTGGCGAATTGATTATTAGGCCTTTATCAAAAGCTGCATCAACTCAAATTTAAATATGCAACCTTCTGTGGGAATCTTCTTAAGAAGGAGTATGTTTGGTGTTGCGGCAGGGGCAAGGCTAGAGGTGGGAAGGATTGTATGTTGGCCAGTTAGTAGAATTTACAGAATGAGTAAGGAAAACTGTAGATATAAAGAGATAGGCTTACATTAGGAACTGATTCCCTATTGTGGCTCCAAACAGATTAGATGATCAACTTAACTTTTGAGATTTTTTTCCAGTGATGTTTGGGCCAAAGTAACATATGTGTTATGCATTCTGCCTGGTAACTAAGTATGTATTTTATTTATAGCGTTGAGTTTCAAAGGAAGCTTTGGAAAATTATGGGAAGCAGTTTTTCACATTGGTCCCTAAAACAAAACCTTATTCTGTAATGAATAAAGAATGAGTTAAAATGGAGGAACATAAGCATCCTGTTAGCAAAGGGGTCATTATTTATGTCTGTCCTTGGGAGTCCTGAAAAGAGAAAGGTTTGCCTAATATTGGCATTGCCAAAATGATATCAGCCCATTAGAACCAGCTGGTGAATTCTTCAGGTTCTAGTATGCCAGCAGGAGAAGGACAGTAGGAAGCTCCTGGACACAGGACCCAGGACCAGTCCTGGTGTGTTTTCCTGGTTATCTCTCAAGCTCTCCCTTGATACTTGGGTTTCTGCCCTACCATCAAATGTGTCCCTGCCCAGTTTGGGCTAGTCCATTATCCAGTTGTAGTTTGAATTGTTTAAGCAGGACGCCTATGTGCAAAACTTTTTTTTTTTCTGCAGAAGACTGGTTACAAATTGAGTGCTAAAGACTGTGAGGAAAGGCAGAGAGTGTTTGTGAATTTCTTAGTTACTCCTAAATGTCTGATTTGGTCACTTTCTTAAAGACTGTGAAATTGTTGTCTTTTTTCTCTCCGAAGTTAATCTACACACACACACATACACACACACACACGCATGCGGTCTCCCTATTGGTTAATTCAATAGTAGCTAATTGGAACTAGCGAAAATGATACTTTTACCTTCTCATCAGCATCCTTTCTCATATTGAATCCATGAGCAGATATTTGTTTTTGTCATGCCTGCAGCTTGACAATGGTCTAATTTTTTCCAGCTGTTTACTGCTTTTGTTGTTACTTCTTACTTCTGTGTGGTTCTCTATTGCCTGATGAAAAGGGATGGCTATGGGTTTGTCTTGCATTGAAGTGCGGGCCTTATAGCAGTGATTCTGAGAGGGCTTCTCCATTGTCAGATCTCACTGCTCTTCAGTGTACCTGGTCTTGACTCCTTTGGGGTTTTGGGAAGGTGGGGATCCAGGTCAAGTGTAAGTACAGTACAGAATGCCATCAAGTATAGAGATGCCTCCAGGCACACTGAGTGGAGGTGTTTCAGTATGATTCTGGAACCATAGCTCACTGAGTGCATACATCGTAATGTACGTGAGAGCACCCCAATTGGAAGAGTACCTGAAGCTGGCTTTTGTTATATTTATGAAATCAAATGATAATTTTCTTATATTTTTGCTAAGAAACTGTAAATATAATACAATTGTGCATTGTCTACTCTTCTTAGTCAGCAGTGTCTGGAATGATGGGATCTTCTTTAGAAAATACTCTGTAAATAATAATAAATAAACTATAAAGGCCTGCTTTCTCCCCTTTTCCTTTTATATTTCTACTAAAGAAATCATTGATGGGCAGAGTGTTGGAATTGGAGAGAGGAAGGACTATTTTTGGAATCCCCCCTTTCAAATACCCACTAACTATGTGGCCTTAAACACACACACACAGACACACACACACACACACACACAAGACAGATGCCATACGCACAAGATGGGCCTCAGTAAGGCCCATCGTAGGATGTACACTTAATAGGTAGTCAATTGGAAAAAAATTAGTCACCAATTGCAAGGATTTATATGCTCCAGGGTTTTTATTTTGTGGTCCAAGTTTCAAATTGTATTTAGTCGGTTTATTGATGATCAGATCATCGGATTAGTGCATTCCCAATGTGCCTGGGAGAACGCTTGAGAACCTTGAAGTGAGATGCTTGGCAACACTTGGACAAGCAAAAGCAGAGGAGAGATGCAAATGGAAATGCAGTTTTAAATATCTTTTTGCTTGGCACTTTTAGAGAAACCTAGCCATATAGCTGTAGCCCCTATCTAGAAATATCTGATGTCATTTGCTTAAATCTTAGAACTATGTTGTTAATGATAAAGTTGCATTTAACTTTTTTTTTTTTGTAAAATGTGTTGCCTTGGTCCAATGCATTAACAATATCTCTGGAAGACTTTAAGAAGAAACACTATGTTGTATGATAGGATGGAAATGCCCTCGAGCAGTAATTTTCCTTTAAAACGTTGTTTTTAGTTACATGTGGCCCACTGAAAGGCACCATATAATTTTATATATTAAATGAGATCTCTAAATAACCCTTTGTGCTCTGCGGCGGTGAAATAGACAGTTTTTGAATGGGGATTTAGTACACAAAATTTTAGACAGTAGTGATTTGATATCAATTTTAGAGTATTTAGAGAAGAGAAACAGATTTCTTTTTGGTAGATGATTTTTATAAAATTATAAAATTTGTTATTCCTTTATTGTTTGTAAATAAAATTTAAAAGATATTCTATGTACTTTAATTGCATGGCTTTGTTGGATTTTTACAAGAAAAAAGAGTATTTTACCAACTGGGATTTAATTTCCCAAGCTAGGTGGTTTTAGCTCACCGTAATTGATATTGGACATTTGAGGTTAATTTTTCCTAAAACTTTTTTTCCCTTTTCTATCATAAATGAGGAAATAGCAAGTTGTGAATATATTATCAGTTCTAAAAAAATCACTTTTTAAACCCATTATCATGATCGCAGCAGAGTTCTAGAACACTGTGTGTTTTGGTCCTGAATGGACCAAATGGCGGTGATGCAAGGATGTGTTGGGCTTGTATCTAATTTAGTGAAGTTTTCCACTTGTCATGTGGATTTGGCACCATAAAGGAAGATGTCTGTGTGCTCCTGTACAAACATTCAGGCCTCCCTCTCCTAGTTACCTCCTGCTGCTGGACTTATCATTTGGTATAAATTGTAATTAAGTCCCCTCTGTGACATAGCCACCCAAGAATTCAGTTTCCTTTATCTTTCTATATCCCCCTCATCCCTATCCAGCCAAAATAGCAAGCTTCATGTGGCCTCATTGGGAGTACTTTTAAAAGACATTTTTATAATATCCTATTTGTGGAATCACTGGGCACCACTGACGTAGAGACCATAGCTTTGTCCATTTCACTCAGAGGTTGTTCTTACGAGGTCCTCAATGAGCATCATTTAAACCTAGGTGGTGTTTATTTCACTTCCTTCAGTTAGAATTCTTGCAGTTACAGGACTTGTATTCCAGAATTCAAGAGCATAAAGATTTCTTTTCAGATGCATATTCCAGGGTGGTGATAATCCTAAGCAGAGCAGGGCAGGGCAGGGCAGGAACATATGGGCAACATCACCACCATAAATATTAGAAAAAATAATTGACTTGTACCTTGTAAACCTCTCCTAGCTCTCAATGCACATAGTCCTCTTGGAATGCATAAAAGGCCTTTATCAAGTATTCGTTTCGAAGACATTTCTCATATGCAAAATCGACATCTCTGTCTACAGGACAGTCAGTGGAGGCAAAAGGTTGATTGTTTTACGCACTTGGGTGATTATCACTTTTCATTAATGGGGGAATCATCAAACTACTAAATAATTAAGTAGACTCACTTATCTGGAATCTGGGAGGAGGGAGAGTGCTGCCGGATGCCTGATATCAGCGACTTGTAGTTTATGGTAGGTATCCACTTAAGGGAGCATTCTTGTTGAATAAACGCTCATCTGCTGACATCCTGCACCGTGCTCTATGCACTATGGAGGCATTAATCCTACTCTGCAGTGCCTTTAATCCATGAGGCCATTTCAGATCATCATGTTTTCAGACAGGTTATTTTTGAGTCATTGATATTAAACCCCGGCTAGCTCTCTTTGAAAAGATGGGTTTCAGCTTTTCAGGGTTGCCTGTTTCCTACAAGAGGGGAGACATCCATACATTATTCTAATGGTAAATCAATTAGCATTCAGGACATGCATCTCATTCATGCAGAACATCTATCTTTAATTTTAAAACACACAAAATGGTGACTTGCTATTTTCTGGAGTTTGTTTTCTGTGGATTCATTGAGGTTTGGGCTAGCCACCTTGTTCTTAATTGCATTTCTTTCTTTCTTTTTCTTTTTTAAAAATTTGCTCCTGCCAGGGCATGTCTCAGCTTTGATTTCCTTTTATTCAAAGGAACTACTCAAGCCTGTTTGGTCAGCGGGGTCAGGAGGTTTACTGATGCTCTAGTCTAGCAAATGAAAGCGAATCAAAGGGGAAGCATGTTTTCCTACGGAATGGGAATCTTGGATCCTGTGCCAGTGGGGTTATCTATATGATGAGGGGAGCCAATACCGAAGCTTTTCAAGGCAGAGAGTTAATAGCAGCGTTGGCATTAAAAATGAGCTAAACGAGTCTGGTTCAAATGAGTGAAGGGAGAAAGACATCTCAAGCTTAGGATTCTTAGACTTCCCTTACAGTGGACAACTACAAAGTCTTAGCAAAACCCAGTTCTGCATTTTGGTGAAAGCAAGACCTATAGAAATATGAGGCATTTCTAATCCCACCTTGGCACTGGTGTGCCTCTTCTAGTTGGATTGACTGCCCTGTGTGTATATTCATATATCTGTATCTACACATATATGTACACACATGTACATATACATATATGTACATGTACATACACATATACATATATGTATGTATATATACATACATATACATACATACATACAGAGAGAGAGAGAGAGAGAAAGAGAGAGAAGTGTAGGGTTGAGGTGTCAGTTGAGCATATAGGTGACATTAAACAGTCTACCAAAACTTTAGGTCTACTGGGGCTATAATAGTACTTGATGTTTATATAATGCTTCAAGTAAAAAACACATAGTAAAGCACTTTGCAAGCATCTTCTTTGATCTGTACAAAGACCCTGTGAAGTAGGCACCGTTGTCTTCATTTTACAGTTGAGGAAACTGAGACCGAGAGAAGTGACGCGTCCAGGGTCACACAGATACAAGGGCTTGAGGTAGGATTTGGATTCAGGTTTTCTTGACTCTACGTCCTGTGCTCTGTCCCCTAGACCGAGAGCATGTGACTTCATTCAACGTGTGTCCCATGAGTTGTTCTTCAAATTCAACCCTTGCCTCTTTTATTGTGTATTTGGTAAACTACAAATTGACTCAGATGTTGACTACATTGTTTTCTCGAAAACGGTGGAGTGGAGATATTGTCCCATGGATTATTTTCCAAGATATTTAATTGGTCAGTCAAGAGGTATTTATTAAGCACTTATTGTATAGGAGGCCCTGTGCTGGGGAGTACGAAGAAAGGCCTAATGATACTATAAGGAGATGAACAATCAGATGGGCAAATGAGTGAAATCTTGGCCCATATTTTATCTTGACATACCACAGTGATTTTTCTGGTATTTGTTGTAGGCAAATGAGGCCTTATTAGAATGGAAGTGTTCAAATTACTTGTTGCTATTGATTTTCTTCAAGAGGATGTCTTCTAGAGAAAAAGAGATTTGGACTTGAGGTTGGCAGACACCTTTGTCTGAAGCCCATCTTTGGCACGTGCTAATTGTGTGACCTTGGCCAAATTAACTGACTTCTCTGAGCTTCACTTTTCTCATCTGTAAAATGGGGATAATAATAGGTATTGCCCTATAGCATCTATCTCAAAGAGTTACTATGAGGAAAATGCTTTGCCCATCTTTGAGCATTAGGACAATGCAAAATGTTATTATGCAGCATCAATGGACAGTGTCAATAGATAATGACGGCCCCCTTATTCCTAGAGCTGAAGTTGTGCAGTTTCCTTTCTTGGCTTTATCAAAGAGTGCTTCGGGTCGTGCTTGCCAAAGTGTGAGGGATAACGTGGTTCAGGGATCAGGAAGGTTACCATGTTACCATCTGCCATGTTGTCATGATGTTTTAAAGCAGGAAGTGACTTCCAAACTCATCCCTGCCACTCCTCAGCTATATGTTCACGGGCAAGTCACCTGATCTTGGTGAGACTCAGTTTTTCTATCTGCAAAACTGGGATAAGAACAAGTGCTTTATTTACTTCCCAGGTTGTTGTGGGGATCCAATGAGGTAATGGGAAACTTTGCCTTTGCAAACTTTCAAGCACCATATCAGTAGCTCTAGCTGATAATAGCTAGTATTTACATAGTGACTTAAGATTTGCAAAAGCACCTGATGCATGTTATCCCATTTTATGGGCAGCTTTATAAATATCAGCTATTATCTGATCGAATATTTACTGTATGTTATTGGGTCATAAATTTAGATCTGATGGTCATTTAACTCAAGCACCTCATTTTACAGATAAGGCATTGAGATTTAGGCCTTTTCCAAGGTTCCACAGCTAGTGAGCTTTTGAGCCAGGATTCAAACTCAGGGCCTCTGACCCATGATGCCAGGAGGCCATCTGATAATTAGTAGAGGATAACACTTTTGCATTGCTATTGTACACCACTCAGGGCTCCTTCCTTTCCCTTCGCCAACACATTTGAGAAAGACCCAGGAAGTTTGCAATCAATGCTGAGCATCCAATGAAGCTCATTTTCATTCCCTTTGGTTGATGCTGGTTGGATGCCAGACCTGCTTGCTCTGAGGCTGTTTAAATGCGTATTAAATTTATAAGGTGCCTGGTGTCCTGGAGATTTGAAATTAGTGCTACAAAAATAAATATTGCCAATAACAGAACTCCTCTTGTGGATGTTTTCAAGGACACTCTTTGGCAGGCAGGTCTGTTTTTTTTTTTTACAAGAAATAGATGAGAATTTCTCTATTTTGTGCTTTTCTGATGATTTGTTTTTGTGTCCTGAGTTGGCGAGTCATCAGGTGTCCAGGTAGAAGGAGCTGATGTCCATACAAATGAGCTGGACTTTGGCTGGAGACCATAAATGACCTCAATAAGAATGATAAGTGACAACTATCTGTATGATAGCTTAAGGGTTGTAAGGTGCTTTATACTCATTATCTCCCAAGAATGGATCAGCCTTACAGCTAGAAGTTACCTGCAATGTTGTATCCTCCAACCACCTTGTTTAACAGATGAGGAAATTGAGTCTCAGGGAAATTAATGGATTTGCCCACAGCTAGTATGTGTCAAAGGTGAAACTACATCTTGCCTCTAAATCTGGTGGCATATCCGTTATGCCACTCCATTACCAAGACACAACATCTGTATCTGATTTGAGACTTACTGTGGGTATTGCAAATATTTTAGCCCCGTTTTACAGATAAAGAACCTGAGGCTCACAGAAGCAAAGTGACTTGCTTATGGTCCATCAGCTAGCAAGTTGTGTTTTCTGCTTGCAGATGTCCTTGCCATCATAATTGGTGCTTTTTTGGGCTGACAATAAATGGTTATACTGGTTCATGGAAAACATGGATGCTGCATACTGACAGGCCAGGCTGTTCTAGTGATCTTGGGCTTCCAAAGAGGCCTGCTTCAGAAAGAGTCCCAACAAGGGTTCATAGAAGCAACACGTGGTTCTTGTACAGTGTTGGCCATCATACACTGCCATTTCAATGTTCTGCTTTCCGGAGACTTGGTGCTAGAGGCAAGTCTACTCTGTACTCCCCCTCCTTCCAGAATTGTAACTTTCCACTTAATTTCCACCTTTATTCTATTGTCTACTGGTTCTCCCAACCCCAACTCATTGTAGGGGTTCGTGAATCTTTTCTGTATGTCTCAGACCTTAGTAGTTTGATCTCTGTAGGCAGAAAGGAGAGGCTAACCTCTTTTCCCAGCCCAGGTGGGTCTTCCCTACAAATGTATCTTTCATATTCCCCAATGGTGTCTCCTTTTATACTTTCCTCTTTTGTCAGAATACTGGCCTCGGTTTGCTTCTCCTATAGAGTCAACTATTTGGCTGTAACTTCATGGAATCTTCCATGTTCTTCTTCTTCTGTCCATTTAGTAACCCTTCTGAGCCAATGGCTGCATTCTCATTGTAGGGTCCGGGCCATCCTCTGGCACTAGTATTTAGACTGCTAAACTCTGCCCTTTTCCTACTTGATGGCACTCTACATTTCTGCTACTGTATCTTCCCTGGCTAGTGGGCTTGAGAATTGTTCTAATCTGGGGCCTTCTTCCAGGCCCGACCCTTGCCTTCTGAGGCCTCCCCCTCAAACCTGGTGGTTTGGCTGTGGAGGACATCTTTGCCTTCGATAAAAAAGCCAGCCACAGGGATTTTAAGCATGCCAGCCCAGGGGGCCACAGAGCTATGCTATGTGCACTGCTTTGGAGGGGGAAGATTAGCTCAGAAATTCAAATGTTCACAGTCCGTTTTGTCCCTGGCCCCATGCTCTGACACAATTCTGGGCTCCATTTTGGGGCCATATTTGCCATGAGGACCTCTTGACCTTTTCACAAAAACTCGTTTTGTGGCCTAGGGTTGGAAGCCGGCCAAGAGAGGCAGGCTGAGCTCTTGGGCATGTATAGACTTCTTTCTTTACATTAAACATCTTAGATCATAGGATCTTGATCTAATGCTGTCAGGGTCCCTAGAGGGGATCTAATAGAATCCCTTTGTCTTATAGATGAGGAACCCGTGGCTCAGGGAAGGGAAGGGAATTGACACATAGGTGGAAGTGATAGAGGCAACATTTGAACCTAGGTCCTGTAATTCCATAACCAGCCCTCTTTCCCCTAACACATCACTGGATTTCCACTCTATGGGCTAAATGGTTTTGAATCCTGGCTTGGCCACTTATTACCTGTGTGACCATGACAGAGTCCTTTCATTCCTCTGGCCTCAGTGTCCTCATCTGTAAATGAAGGTTTGGATTAAGTGGCCTCTGATACCTCTATTAGCTCTCGCTCTGTGATTCTATGGACGCATAGATGGTCTTGAGAATTGTGGTCCACAAAAACTTGTGATTCTAAGACTCAGGAAGCTCTAGGAGTGAAGGAATAGATAGGAGAAAGAGAGTCCTTCCCCATCCAGCCTATTGTTCAAAGATGCAATGAGTCTAGTCCCTTTCTTTTTTGAAATCCCCTAAGCTCTTGATTTGGGGGACAAGCCTTTTTCCAGATCACATCCTACCTGATCTTCTTATCTCATTATCCCCTGTGCTTCTGTTTTGTCCCCCAAAGATTGAGGCTAATTGCCTTGAGGGAAGAGGTGATTTTTTAAATTTTTCATTTAAATTTCCTTCGTGCCTAGGGTGTTAGGGTGGTCAGTTAGTCAATAAATATTTATCAAGCATCCACTATTCCTGGCACTGTGCTAAGTCCTAGAATACAAAAACAGGCAAAAGACACTCCCTACTCTCAATGAGCTTCCAGTCTAATTCAGCACTCAGTTATTTCTTGTTGTTCATTCTTCATTCTCAAAGAAGACTAATGGCATCCTAAGGGTGATTTCTTGACTTTTGAGTGAGTTGGATTTAAGTGAGGCAAAGCTGAGCAAGGTCATCAGTCTTACTCTCTCCTCCAGAGACATCTAAGTCCAGTGGCAAGACAAAAGTCAAAACAACTGGCAATGGTCTGGGATATCGAGGTGACTTTGGCCTTTCTAAATTAAGGTTTTTCCTGGGTCTCAGTTTGTCTGAGGCAACACCCATTAAATGCCTAAGGGCTTGGTAAAAATAAGTAAGATAGGTAAGAGAAATAACATTAAATAGATGAAGAAGAAAGAAAAAAGGAAGAGAAATAATGGGAAAAGAGGAGTCCAAATAATGGGGAGAATGAGAGTGTCCCAAAATTGCATCAGGTGCTTTCCCTGGTCTGTGAACTCCTATTTCCATGGTGGTCCTGAGTAGTGACTGTGTTGCTCTGACTTGAGGATCTCGAAGCACTTTCAAAACATCTGCCATTGAGGTTTCAGGAAAGCAGAAGGAGAAGTACTATTAGACCTGCTGAGAGCCAAAGGGCACATTTAGGACTCAGTGTAATGGATCTTATTGGAATAGACCAGGAACTATACCTTATTTCATTTTCTTTCGCGGACTCCTACTTTAGAGAGGTTGTGTGGCGGTGGTAGATCGAGTATCCTACCTGTGGACGGGAAGATCTGGGTTCAACCCCTGCTTCTTCCACTGACTGTATTATTCTAGGCAAGCTACTTAATCAGTCTTAGCCTCAGTTTCCTCATCCATAAAATGGGATTAATGATACTTGTATTATTTGGTGGTGAGGATAATAAGTAGTAGTAATTAATAGTAGTAGCAGCAGCAACAATAACAGTTGATCTGTATATAGTACTTTAAGGTCTGCATTGCATTTTATATACATTGATCATAAGAAATATCTGTGAAGCACCCTGCACACGTTAGCATGTTGTGTCAAGGCGGGTTGCTCTAATAATAATTATGTTAGGGGTAGGATTAGTCCTGTGATTTCATTATTAAAGAGAACTCCTGGCTGAGAAAATTCCCTCTGCCAGCAAAGGTTGGTACCATCTCTGTAACTGATGCTCTGAAGAGCTACCTGTGGCACTGAGACATTATTAAATGGACTATCCTGGGTAACATTGCCAGCGTATGTGTCAGAGATGAGGCTTGAAACTCAGTTTTAAAACTCACATTAATGACTAGTATGAAGAATTCAGGTAAAGCATCACCCTTTCCTTCCCTATGCTTCACCCAAACTCTGCACTATACTTTGCCTCCATAAACCCAGGTGAGATCATTTTCCCTGTGGTGGTCACAGACTTGGATTTGATAATGATTCATGGAATAATCTGGAGGCCAGCCCTACCTACAGGGTCTTTGGACTTATTAAGCCTGACAGAAATACCTGAGACCAGAAGTGAATGGCAGCTTTTCACTGAATTTCTCTCGTGTCTTTAAAGCATTGGAGCTTAGAGACTTTGGCTATGCTTCCTTTGGCCTGGGCTACCTTGAGCTTCCTTTCATTAGGAGCATCAGTCAACTTTTTAATTATCTTGAACTGAGCTATCCACCCGAGGGCAGGTGCTGAACTGAGCCTACACTTGGAAATGAGAGGCAGAGGAACCGTTGCCATTTTGAATGCCTTTTTCTGCATCTTCCCTCAAAGGTGCTGTGCTTATTGAAGGTTTTATATCATCCACCATTCTAGGGCATGGTGATAAATGTGATGATTCTGCCTGTCCACTGTATACCTTGCAAATGGCCCCACTCCAGCAAAAAAAAAAAAAAAGAAGAATCTTTGGTGAGGCCCTGTTGCCTTCAGGATGATAAGATCATAGAGCTGTCAGGGACCAGGGAGGTTATATAGTGCAACTCCCTTATTTACCAGATGAGGAAACTGAGGCACAGTGAAATTTAGTAACATGTTCAGGGCGAAACACCTAGTAACTGGCAGAACCATGATTTGGACCCAGGTCTTCTGACTTGAAAACCAATTTTCATTGCACCAATGTGAAAATGTTCAATCTGGAAATAAAGAAAGGAGTCTTTGCAGAGAATATAAATGAGTGTAATGGTAACCCAGGGATGGAGTTATTCCTCTTCTGGGGGCATTTTCTCAGTACGGATGTACCTTCCCTTTGTGCATTAGGCCAATGGCAAAGCACCTTGCTGGGATTTCTGTGAGCCTGAGGCTGTGTTTGTTTTGTAAGATGGAGGCATTTAAGGAATTTTGTGCCCTCCTTAAAAATGGTCATGATATAAAGGGGAATAAAAACAGTTAACATATGACCATAGGAGATTATCACTGCTTAAAAAAAGGTGTTTTGTAGCCCTATATCCTGACAATGCAAATGTAGGCAGTCACCAGAATTCACATTTGTTTTGCTTTACAATTGTATGGAATTTGAGCAGCCAGGTGAAAGTTTGAAATATAGAGTGGGCCTCTGGGCTCCTCGGATTGGTCCCATCCATAATGCCCCTTATATTGTGCTTTGTTGAGGGTGAGGCCAAGGCTGAGAAATATTGTAAAGAGAACCATATGTGTGGGAGGTGATCAATCCATTGGATACAGCTACTTCATGGCTGCAAGACATGACATAAAGCTCTGCTCTTAGCCTCCCACCAGTTTCCATTATCAGTGAGAATTTCTATTAATGTAATATGATCACATCCTGCTCAAACAACTCAATGGGCATAGATTTTGCCCGCTGTCACAATCTGATCAGTGTTGGGCCCCTGGGATAGCAATACTGAAGACTGAATATTTCTTCTGGAAGAATAAGATTTTTGCAAATCTGAGCAGTTTCTATTTAAGCGAATATCTAAGATGCAACCATAATATAGGACTGTTTGCTGGCTTTAGAGCTGGAAGGGACCTCAGAGGCTATGTATTCCAACTTCCTCTGTTTACAGATAAGAAAACTGAGGCCTACAGTGGTTAAATGGCTTGCCTAAAGTCACTCGTAGGCTCATTGATTGGAGCCAGAAGAAGGTACTTTGGAGGCCATCTAATCCAAGCCTCTGATATTACTGATGAAGAAACTAGGGCCCAGAGAGGTTAAATCTACTCCCCAAAGCAGAGGACTGGCCAGCATTTTCTGTTTTCTTACTGCACAATTACTAGTAAAATCAGTAGGTAAAGAAATCGATCCTTTATTATTCTGTACTATTTTTATTTTTGTGTGTGCATGATCCCTTGGCTGCTAGTGCCTTCTTCCCAATAACCTTGTTATTATTTTCTATTCTAATAGGATATAAGTCCCTTGAGGGTAGGATATTTTGACATTTTTATTAGTCTGCACAGTGCCTGGCACACAGACGGTGCTTAATAAATAGTTATGATTGGTTGACTTGCCTAAGGTCACAAAAATAACACATAGTTGACTCGAGATTTTAACCATACCAGTTCCCATCCCCTCCGTGTCCCTGCAATCTACTTTTAATAAAATTAAGCACTAATTTAGATCTCATTAAGGAATCAATTGTGAAATCATAATCTTACCAAGAAGCCTCAGTGAGTCATCATTGAAAATAAGCTAATGGCTTCTTTCTAGGCCTCAGTTTCTTTGTTTGTAAAATGAAGAGGTTGAATTTGCTGACCTCTAAGGTTTATTCTACCTTATCCTTTTATCCTGGGGGAGTTTTGAGCTCTTCCAGGATGGAGATGTTTCCAGAGCAGGAAAGGTGATGGACTTGGAAGGCCATCAGTTTTTTAAAGGCGATCACCTTGCCTTCCAGATGGCCCGTCCCAAAGAGCTGCTACCGCAGCAAGTGCATTTGTCAGCCAGCTCCTGGGGGGGGGGGAGGGACACTTGGCTGGGATAGTGGAGAAGCCATATTCCTTCCTTCCAGAGCTGTTCAGGTGGGGCTGTTGAGTGACTTTGCTCATGTGCCTCTTTCAGGGAAGGAATGTCCCCTGAATGACTCTCTGCTTTCTCACTGGCCTTATGGATCTGGACGTGGAATCTAGTCCAGTCTTATTTTATCATAAGGGAACTAAGGCTCAGGAGGTTATGACTTGCCCAAGGTCACATGGGTAGCAAGGGTCCAAGGCACGGTTTGCACCCAGGTCCTTGGACTGCAGAAGTCAGTGTAAGTTCCCTCTGTGGAAGAGTACTAAACCTCAGTGTTCCCAGGGAACGAGCAGCTTCCCAGTACACCATTAATCAGCACAAAGATGGCCCTTCTGTTAGAGCAATCTGGTTGGTGGAAACTTTTATCTCCCTGAACTCACTCCACAGCTTGGGATTTTTTTTAAAATTCGCCTCTCTGATTCTCTCCTCTTAGTTTCCTGCTGACTGTTTGCTCCAGATGTTGTCTGGGTTATTGCAATTGTCCTTTCTAATCTAGCCTCGTAAAAAGGAGAGGAGTGATGAGATGGGGGGAGGGGTAGACCGAGTAATTCGTCTAGAGCTTCTCTTTCCTGTCCTTGATTTGTTAAGTTTTAATGTCCCTCTTCTCTCTTTTTTCAGAGGCTCTTCATTCACTTGTTCTGAGTTTTAGGAGCTTTTCTGGGAATCTAATTGAATTTAGCTGACTTTGCCTTTCCCCCCATCCCTTTATGATAATGGGTTTATTTCCCTCTTTTGTGATTACATTTTTGGATATGAGCAGGCCTTCATTTATAGTGAAAGTGTAGTCATTTTGCTATTTATTACCAATGGCTAGATTGGATGCCATAAACTCTAACTGTCATGGTTAAGCATGAGCTTTCTCCTGTGGTCAGTTTAATTTTGTGCAAAATGGTTCTAGTGGATTCATTGGTGACAATTATTTGTGGTAGATTTGGGAATGTGCTGTATCCTAACTGCACCCTCCTTCCCCATTTCTCAGACTCATCTGGGGATTGAGGAAAGCACAAGTGGTTGGTATGGTTGCAGGATTTGTACCTGGGTTGAACCTGCCCCCTGCCCAGCAGGAGGGTCTCGTGAACCTGCCAGCTAAGCCTGGCAGTTGATCACGATGGTGCAGCTTGCCTCCCAGATGCCCAAAGTGGACCCCCGAGTCTGCGGTCCTCACCTCTCCCATCTCAATGTCAGCAGGACAGGCAGGCTTAGAGCCAGCCAGAAGGAACCAGACCAGATGTTCTTGGCTCACTTCTCTCAGCTCTCGTGACCCCCAGTGGCAACCAGACAGTCCTTGGCCCTACTGTCTTTATGAGTGGAAGGAAGAGAGGAGGAATCTAGGGCCAACACCGGGAGCTGAGTCCCAGCAGCGAGCCTGGGGCTACATCCTCATTCCCTGCAGCAGGAGGAGTAAGGCACTGCAGTCTTGTGTTTGTGCAGGAGAACCACCAAGTGAAACGCCACGGAGCTAGCTGGCCAACCAGAGGAGAGGCAATTAGGCTTCTGCTAGATTTCCTTCTTCTTTCTTTCTTCCATCCCATCTGAGGCTACATTAGGAAAGATAGTAAAGAGAAATGGGGAGTTTCATCTCCGCCCCTTTCCCTTTCAGATGCCATTATCATGCCTTGTGCAGAATTAAAGTCAACATGAAATATAGGCACACGTACATTGCTTGCCTGCCGAATGGGGACTGCCTTTTGGTGTGGGTCCATGAAGATGGCCACCTTATATTCCAAGACAACCCATAGATATATAGGCTGCACGTCATCTGAAGTAGCTTCCTCTCTATGTATGACACACATCCTGAACTCTCACAGAATGTCTCCTCCCAATCTTACATACACACTATGTCTTTCCTCTGTATGGAATGTTGAGTGTGTATTGTGGAAAGACTAAATAGTCACAGGAGCGTGAAATACATTTGGGTCAATTTTCTTGGCATTTCTAGCCTTCATTGGTTGCAGGCTCCCTGCTTGTCCCCCTGAGGCCTGCCTAGTTTATGCACCTAGATAGTTTGGGGCATGTGGCCACCTCTGAAGTGAGGGGAGCAGCTGGCAGCAAATTAAATTATGTGCATTTGATGGGGGCTGTTGTTGCCAAGACTACTCAGTTCAAATCTCTAGGCAGTGGCGGTGGAGTAGGCAGAGGGCTTGTTTTGGATTCTGGAAGCCCTGAGTTCAATTCCCACTTAGGACACATACCCACTTTGTGAATTTGGGTGAGACAACTTTTCCATGCCCCAGGCAACTCTCTAAGGCTTTAAGTTACAGAAGAGTTGGTGATTTGTAGCAGGGGAGGCAGTTTACATACTGGCATTTCCCTATACCTGTGAAATCCCAGGTCTGGACTGAGTCCACTTTACCAACATTAGTGTGGCATTAAAGCAAGCCTGGATGTCTGATGAAGTCTGAGCACTGTCAGCCCAACTCATCCTAGTGCATAAACTCCTCCCCAGGAGCCTGCCCAGGTTTTTAGAATTATTTCTGGTCACTAAAGGTGCAGAATCTAGAGCTAAAAACCAGTAATTTCCTGGATGATACAGGAATGACCTGAAATTGTAAAATTCATTTCTCAAAAATGCTTGGCTTACTTATAGACAGTAAAATCAAAGTATGTTAGAATCTGGAGGGATCATAGAAGTCATCACATTTGCTGTTCTCCACTGTTTTTAACAGATAAAGAAACTGAGGCCCACAGAGGTAAAGGGACTTGCCTAGAGTCACTCTGACCTGCAAAACTCAGACTAGAAATTAGGGATTCTCTTTTCATTACACCATGCTGTCTTTAGGCACTAGGAGAATTCAGATCCTTTTCTCATTTCACTCCTCTTCCAAGCAGGAAAAAAAAGCATATAGAAGTCTGGTTCCCATTTCACAGAAAAAAAGAAATTAAAACCCAGCAAAGCAAAGATTTCATCAAGGTGTCGGGAAATGTCTCTAGGAGAGAAATTCGTTCTTCCTCAACTTTTCCTAAAGAACTGGGGTCTGTTACGCCCCACCTCATAATATCTTTTTCTATGTACCTGTCTCAACTTTTCCAAGTTAAATATAGCCCACTTGAGGGCCAGAGCACTGTAATTTTTATCTTTGTGTATATGTAGAAGGCACTTGCTAAATGTTTATTGAAGTAATTAAATCCTAATTTTCTTTCTGATGTGATCTATCTGGTAGATTGGTTGTTTCCCTGGAAGATTCCTACCCTGGAATGCCTAAGGGAAGTTAGAGCATTTACCATTAAACAAAGGAGAGTATTTTCACCCTTCTCTCAGCTTAAACCCAGATTAATTCTGAAAATTTGACAAAGTTGTTTTGACTATTATAAATGCACAAATTAAAAATAAAGGACATATGAAGAAAGACACTATCTGCACTCAGAGAAAGAACTGATAAACAGATGTATAGAATAAATTTACACTTTATATGTCATATTTATATTTTTATATAAATATTTACATTTACATATATAAACTTATATATATTTGTGTCTAATGGTAGCCATCTCTAGGTGGGGGTGGGGGAAGGGAAGAAAAAAAGAAAAAAAAGAAATTTACATAATAACTATTACACATTTAGAAGGAATAGCAAGTTGGACATAATAGATTTGTCGTTTCTTGTGCGATTATCTTTTTATTATACTATGTCATGGAAATGCTTGTTTTATTCCATAAATTAAAAATAAAATACTTTTTTGTCACCCTTCCCGATTTATATGCCTTAACCACAATTAATCAAGTGTCCATATATTAAGGGTCTATCATATGCCAAGCCATGTGCTGAATGCTGAGGATTCAAAGGCAAAAGCTGATCGGCCCAAATGGGTCCCTGAGAAGTCTCCCTTTCACTGAGTGTAAGCTGGCCAAGGGAGATGAAGAGAGAGAGGGTAATGATCCCTGGTCTTAATCACAGCCAACAGCTGGCCCAGGGGCAAAACTCACTTTTTCTATGGCGGAAGGTTTTTTGGAAGGTGGGGGGGTAGGGTTAGCTATTTTGATAATTTCCTTAATTTGCATCATTGGTACATATAATCGGTACATGGGTGGAATACTATTGAATACAATTGTGGAAAATCTTTAGCTATTTTAGGAGAGCCAAAAGAAAATGAATGTATTGGCTATATACGTGAAGAACTGACTTCATTTATTCATTCATTCATTTAATAGTTTCAGAGCTGGAAGAGATTTCAGAGACTAGCTAACCAAGCTCCTTTCTTTTACAGATAAAGAAGGGAAAGAGTTTGCCCCGTGCAAAGAGTGCTCCTTGAGGGCACCGGACTGTTTCATTCTTTGTCTCTCTAATAGCTAGCATGGTACATGGCGCATAATAGGCATTTAATAAATGCTTGTGGATTGATTTTTTCAAGGTCACATAGGAAGATAATTAGCAGCATCAGAATTTGAACTCAGGTCCTCTAACACCCAATTCATCATTCTTTCTGGTGCACCTCACAGCCTCTTATTCATTTAAGAAATATTTATTGAATGCCTACTGGGGGCATTCCCTATGTCAGGCTCGGCAATAATCCTGTAGGGCAGGCTATTTGGATGAGACGGTTTCTCTGAGTACCAACCTTTCAGCTATTAATTTGACACTAGCAGAACTCTGGTTGAAACATTTGAAAATCTCTGTCTCCGATTTGACGTGGCCTCTGTCTCATTTGTGGGGTGCAGACTAGCCTTTCGCTCACCAGGGACCAGATGCTCTCATTCCTATAAAACTGGATCTTGGGGCTGATGGTAACTGGTTCTCCATCAACAAAACCTCTTGTGAACATCTGGGTGAGAAATGCTGATCCCTATTCCCCTGGCCCCTGGGCGGTTGTTCCCTTCAGAGGAAAGGTAGGCGTTTCAGAATTGCATTCACACAAACCAGGACTAGGGCACTGCTTAGCTCGATTCTGACAAATTCAGAGTCAGAGCCGAAAGGAACCTTGGAAATAACCACGAAGACAACAACAAAAGCAGTTGGTCAGTCATTTTTCCATCACGTCCAACTCTCCATGACCCCACTTGGGGTTTTCTTGGCAAAGATACTGGTTTGCCAATTCCTTCTCTGGTTCATTTTACAGATGAGGAAACGGAGGCAAACAGGGTGAAGTGACTTACCCAGGATCTTACAGCGAGTATCTGAGGCTATCAGGTCTTCCTGACTTCAGGCCCAGTGCGCTATCCACTGAACCACCTAGCTACCTCTAGTAATAATAATGATGATAGCTTACAGAAATGTCCAGGTGTACATATATGTATCTATCTCTTCAAGGTTTGAGGAGTGCTTCACATGTGTCCTTCAATGATCCCAACAACCATGTGAAGTAGATGCATACTATTATTATTTACTGAGGAGGACACGAGGCACAGGGTCACACGACTATTAAGGATCTGTGGCAGGATTTGAATTCAGGTCTTCAGACTGAGTCCAGTACTCCAGATTTAGGGCTTCAAGGGATCCTGGAGATCTTTAAAACTGGCGTGTTTTATTGCATAAATGAAAAATAAAATAAACAAAACTAAAAAAAAGCACAAAGGGTTTGCTCTTAGAGAGCTAAGCTAGCTCCTTCATAGGGTAAAGAGACAGTGGGAATACAGCGGATGGAGCACAGGACGTGCAGGCGGGGCAGCTGTCACGTGATCCTGGGCTACTTAGTTTCCCTCTCTCGGGCTCAGTGTCCATGCTGTCCCTGCCATATGGTAGCGACCGCGTCCGGCAGTAAAAGGAGGGTAAAGTAAAGCAGTGGGAGCACCTACTATGTGTCAGAAACCGTGCCAAGTGTTTTACAAATCGTTTCTCCTCGAGACCGGGACAAGTCTAAGACGCAAGTGTTTTTCTTGTCTCTGTTTTATAGCCGAGGAAAGTGTCTTGTCCCGGGTCACACAGCTAGTCTGTGTCTGAGGCTGGATTTGAACTCAGGCCCAGGACTCTATCTACTGCACCACCTAATTAAGCAAGTAGAAAACACCAACTTGGCAGACAAACCACAGGTGCTAACACTTTTGAGCCTCTTAGACATTGATGAAGAATAACATTTTTAGCGTCTGCTGTCTATGAGGATCTCTACCCACATTCCTGTCGTGAAATGAAATCTCTTTTGTCTTAAAGATTATTATTTGCTCTTCTCAGCATCTTACCAGAGGATATCTTAGAACAGTCCATGGCTTCCCACTTTTCAGCATGACGTCACCAATGAATTTCTGCTGGCCTGTTCATATCAATCAAACTGCAGTAAGCATTTATTAGGCCCCTGTTATTGGCCAGTACCTATGCTAGACACTGGGAATGCAAACTCCAATACGAAATAGTATCTGCTCTCCAGAAGCATGGAGAAATATATACGCAATATATGCAAAGAGATTTGGGGGAGGGCAGGAGGTTAAAGCTGATGCAGAGGCTCCATATGTACATATAATTTTCTGTGAACACGTTTATTTATTATTCATCTCATGCTCTGTCATCTAATCTACACATGCAATCTATCTTATCTATGGAATCTATTTATCTATCCTAAGTAATCTATCTATATCATCTATCTATATATAATCTATTTAATATAGCTATCCTAGCCCATGTAGTATACTCTATATTAAATGTCTATCTGTCTCTCTCCATCTATCTATCTATCTATCTATCTATCTATCTATCTATCTATCTGTCTGTCTGTCTGTCTGTCTGTCTGTCTGTCTGTCTGTCTCTCCATCCACCCATCCATCTTCAGTAGTTAAAAGGAGCTTTACTTTAGCCTTAGTACAGGAAGGACATTCAGAACAGGGAATGGATGTTGAGGATATTGAGGCTGCTAGTACGTAAAATGCTGTCAGGAAGACATGAATTCAAATCCTGCTTCACACAATTAGCTGTGTTGAACCTGGTCGAGTCAACACCTTTCGGCCTCAGTTTCCTCATCTGCAAAGTAAGGATAATAATAGAACCTACCTCACAGAGGTTTTGTGAGGATAAAAACGAGGTTTTATATGTAAAGTGCCTTGGAAACCCTAATAGGCTTTAGAGATGCAAATTCTTATTCTTATTATTATGTCAATTCAGTTGAGCCAGACTTTCCTGGGCTGCCATCGGTCATGCTATTGTCCATGGTCTGAAGCCTGAAGAGGGAAGAATTTCAGTCTTTCCACGCTATTGATTTGGATGATACTGACTCCCCTCAGGGCTGAGTGGGGACGAGGGAGATGCTTGGCAGGGAAAAGCCAGCTTTTTACCTACATGTAACTGTCTCAAACTCATCTGTGAGATCTGCCCCCTCAGAATCTCAGATATTATCCCTTTGTTATAGAAATATCTGTACCAAAAGAGAGAGTTCTAGGTTTGGAGTTGGAAAGCCACAGGTTCAATTCTTGCCTCTGACAGCTTAGCAGCTAGGTGATCCTGGCAAACAATTCACCCCTCTCAGACTGTCTCCCGGTCTGTAAAATGGGGGTAACACTAGCTTACCTCACAGGGTTGGGAAGACCATAGGAAATCATGTATGCGAAGCACCAAAGAAATGTCATGGCTTATTACCGTTCTCTGGAAAAGCCAGGACCGGAGTTGTGCTGACACTAAGTACCTGTCCAGATGGGAAGGCCGTCTCCCCCACCATTCTCAATTTCTGGAAATGGGGGAAACCCAGGTATTTTGCTCATGTGTTCCTCACCTCCTTCTGGTGGATCTCAGCGGTTATTGAAACAAAGTAAAGCTCCCGAGGGACGTGAAGTGGGCTGAGAAGCCTCATAACTCTTTGTTCCACATTATTTAGCCGAGTGTGTAGATTGGGAGAAGCTTTCCTTCCTGTCTCTCCCCACCCTTTGCTTGGAGTATAGTCATCAGCCCGAAGTATAATTCCTGTTCGTATGTAACCAATACTTACACCTGGATGCTGGGTTAAATTTAAGTGATGGCAGTTATTCACACCCTGCAGCCAGCTTTGGCTCGTTTGGTTCATGAATCCGGAGGCAGGTCCAATACAGGTGCGATGTCAGCAGCCGTCACAAAACTGGAGGATCACGGCCAACACTGGGAAAAATGGAAAAGTAAGAGAAGCTTGTCATTTGTGCCTTCCTTTCTGCCATTTCCCCATCCTTGTGTCTTTTCTGGTTCTCTGTGTTCCCAATTTGTGGGAACTCCCATCTAGTGAGCAGCTACTAAGTGCCAAGCACTGTGAGGGGCGCCAGGTACAAAGACCAAAAGGAGAAGTCCCTGCCCTCATGGAGCTTCCTTTCTACTGCAGGAAAGAGAAGGTGTATGCAAATAAGCTAATACACAGGAAATAGAAAGGAATTTAATGCGGGAGGAGGATCACTAATGCCTGTGGTAGCAGGAAAGGTCTTTGGTAGGTGGAGCATGAACCGTCTTGAAGGGAATTAGGGAGTCTTAGAGATAGAGACAAAGGAGGGAAAGAAGTACACATATGATGGGGGAGGGGCGGGTGGGGGGCTCGCGCTAGACGCAAAAGTTCATTTCCCTCTCCCTGAGTTATCAAAAAGCTGTGAAACGATTGTCCACTTCATGTTGTAAAAGGCGCTACGGGGCAAGGACCCAAGGGACTTCGGGTGGGCCCTTTCACGGGGGAGATTTTCATATTAACAGGGATTCTCACCAAAGATCAGAAAATCTTCAAGATTCAAAGGAATGACCATAAAGGAGGCAGAATAGTGGAACAGACTGCATGAACCCTGCAGCCGGAGGACCTGGCTCACATACTAGCTTTGCCTCTTAATACATGGGTGACCTTGGGCATCTCTGGTCTTCTCTTTCCTCATTTGTAAAATAAGAGATTTGGGCCAGGTAATCCTCCAACACTATGACTCTAAATGCTGGCTAGTTACTGGTGGGTAGGAGGTAGGGAAGATCTTTCGGAGACAGAGAGGGCTTCGGGGTATCCTAGCATCCCCAAATAAAATCATAAGACGAAAGCAGCCACTCACTTCACATGCTGGTAAAGTGAGTATTGCTTAAGGCTATTAACATTTGTTCTTTCAGATTGAGATTCTTTCCAGCAGAGAGTTAACTATGACAGGACTGTTGTGTATAATGATGAGGTGTGTGTGTGTGTGTGTGTGTGTGTGTGTGTGTGTGTGACAAGACTCATTTATAAAGGGATTCAGAAGATTTTTCTAGCTTCTCTAATTCATTCACACAAGTTATAAAAAGATGCCTGAACCTCATTGTGGCCACGTCACAGATAGATAGGCTGTGTGCCTGGTGGGGGCAGCTGTAGGATTTCACCTTAAATGTCTGCGAGGCGTGGGCCCTGGAAGTCCTTCAGGTCTTAGCATGGAGCCATTCCAAGAAGATGACTGGCTTTGAGAAGAACATGCCACAATATAAGTAAGTGGATTTTGGCTGTTAGGAGAGGATACTTTCCTTCTTCCCCCTCCAAGTGGGATCACTTCAGCAGCCAATTATAAATCAAGGGTCACAGTAATTGCAGAATTCATCAGTGACTAATGAAAATGAGGGAAGACGGCAGTTAGATGGACGAGCATTAAAGCCCTAGAATAAATGGTGATATTTCCAGATATGTGTTTGTGCAGTGCATGTGTCAGTAGGGTGAAGCGATGTATTTTCATAATGAAAGCATGCTGCAAGCTTAGAGCTTGCCTCCTGAAGCTTGAATGCTAAATAGAAGCAAATTTAACGCTAGCTTGCGAAACAAGGATTCAGACCCAGTGAAGAATTGTACTTCTCCTTTTAGGGAACCTTGCTGCTCAGCCGTTTAATAACATCTCCGAAAGTATCAGAACTGGAGGAAGAATGAAAACACGTATTCTGAGTGCCTGACTGTAGGGCAGGTAGCCAGGGGCCAGCAGCAGGAGCCTGAGCCCCGACTCTGCTTGGCTGTGGGAAAGATTGAGATGCAGGACAGCTCTCTCTGGCCTTTGACTATCTCAGGGCTTCTGTGTCCTAGTGGCAAGAAAACAATATAACAAATGGGCTTAAAAATCTCCCCTAATGCATGAGGTTTTCTCCCAGACACAAGTATCATGGGAACTTGGAGTCTGGCCATGGACACGATTCAGTTCAAACACAAGACAGAGAAGGGCAGGCACTCTTTTTTGGCATAGCCATGACATCTCTCACCCACCTTGCACAAGCTGATCCCCCTGCCTGGAATGTACCCAATCCTTGTTTCTGTCACTTAGACTTCTTAGCTTCCTTTAAGGTTAGGTTCAAGCACTGTCTTCTACATGAAGACTTTCCTTATCCACTTAGATTCTAGTGTCTGCCGCCCCCATCCTTGTCTCCCAGTCACCTTATATCTATTTTGCATACATAAGTATACGTGTGTGTGCATGTGTGTTTATAAATAGAAATAAAATTGCGTCTATATACATGTTTCTTCCCCAGCTTGACTGTAAACTCCTTGAGGGCAGGGCCTATTTTGAGCCTGGTTTTGTAGCTCCAATGCCTAGTAGGCTGTGAATAAATGCTCTCTGATGGGCTGATTGATCTACCAGCTATTCAAAACTAAGGCAAAGTCCTTTCACCATCTTTTCCTATAAATCAGATCTGGTGGCAGCTCTTGACCATTACTAAATGTTTCCTGGCATATGGCAGCAGGGTGGGAGAGAGGGGAAGCTCCAGCCTCATTTCTCACCATGGTCCCACCATGGACCTACTTTGTCACCTTGGCCAAGTCCCTTTATCTCTTGGTTCTTCAGTGTCTTTCCTCTGTAAAATGGAGGGCTTGGACTCTGACATGCTATGATTCTAATGTGATAATTTGGTAATCAAAGGGACAATGGCTTTCGCTGTTTATCAAAGACGGAGAACCACTTTTCAGGGATTTTGAAGCCACTTTGGGGCTCAAAAGGTAGTAGCATTAGAAAACAGATTTGAGGCTAAGTCCTCAATTCCAGAGCCTGTGGTCTTTCCATTGTGGCATGATGGCGACTGGGAACAAGATTGTCATTTGGGAATAGACTGGACTTCATGCCTCCGATGTCCCCTTCCCACTCGGTGTTCCCGGGGGCGAGGCTTCTCTCTGGTCACACACCTTTACGGAGGCACAATCCACATCGATGCCCTTCTCATTCATTCCAGGCAGTCAGTAAGAGGATGAGGAGCGGATTCTAGGAAGGGACGGTCCCGGTTTGTGTTATGACATTGGAGGCCATAGCTTTGGAAAAGAAAATAGAAACATCTGTGGAATGTGTGATAGATTCGTTGAGTCCGTTGATCTTGATCCAGTGAGGTAAGGCGGCAGAGTGGGCAGAGGGCTGGGCTTCTACTTTTTCTCCCAAGTCCTTTTGAGCTATGGGATGATGGACAAGTCACAGTAACTCCTGAGAATTTATCTAGTAAGTCATAGAACCAAGGTCAGGGATGGGACCTGTGATTTCATGTGTGTGGGGTACTTCCAGGTGAGGGAAAACCTTTGCCAAATCAAGTTAGCATTTCTCTGCAATTTAGAGTCTGAAAGACTTGTCTAGAGCTCTGAGAAGTCAAATGAGTTCCTTGGAGTCTTCAGGGCGGCTCAGTGGATGGGTGGATAGAGCGTTGGGCTGGACTCAGGAGGATCTGAGTTCAAATCTGGCTTCAGGCTCTTACTAGCTGTTGTGACCCTGGCAAGTCACTTCACCCTGTTTGCCTCAGTTTCTCCACCTATAAAATGAGCTGGAGAAGGAAATGGCAAACCGCTCCATTATCTTTGCTAAGAAAATTCCACACGGGGTCACAAAGAGCGAGACATGACTAAAAAGGGACTGGACGTCAACAACTCGGAGTCATATAGCCAGTATGAGGCAAAGGAAAGCCTCCACTACAACAGGCTGCCCTCTTACTGAGTCATAGGCGCGCATGTTTTGTAGATACTGATTTGTTATTACCAGCCCTAACTGAATTTAAGTTTCTTGAGGGGAGGGATGGGTTCATGTTTTTCTTTACGTGTTCAGTATAGTAAACACTTAAGAAATATTGTTGACTGACCGATTACTAGATGGACTGCTATCTGCCATGGTGGAGGACAGCCTGTATGGCAGGATCACACATCTTTCACGTATAGCTTTTCTCATTGGGCCCTGTTATGTATTTTTGGAAACTTGGATTGTTTTCAAATTGGTGTTGTTTATTTAAATAGCATATGAAAATATTTCCAAGTTGGCGAAAGCAGAGAGGGGTTATTATTTGCATGAACTTCCCTTTTGATCTGTGAGCCTCTCCGTCTTATCCAAGTTATCCAGACTGAGCAACACCAGTGAAATAAATGAGCTTTTTGCCCCCTGACGGTATTAGATTTTGACTAGATTTCCCCTATTGTGCTCAGTTCCATTATGTAAATCTATTCTGTCTTAGTGAACTAAAGCATCAGGCTGGAAACAGCTCGAGATTTCTGCCCTCTCGGGGTTAACTTGCCTTTTTATCCTTTTAAGGTAGATGAATTGAGAATCATGTCACTAGCTCTGTGGGAGGCCTTTGGGAAGAGACATTAAAACCTGAGCCCCATTTTCCTCTGCGGAGGTATGCTGAAGAAGAGGGCTCGGATGAGGCATTTGCCAAAGGTTTTCCTCCCACTCGCCTCATAACTCCAGCAAGATGGGTCCCCCAGCAGAGAGGGCTCAGCATCTCTCAGGCGCCAGACCCTATGGTGAAGCACCAACCCTTCCGATACCTCCTCGGGGCCCAGAATGAGAGCACACAGCTGGGCTTGCACCAGAGCATTGAGAGTTCAAATGAGATCCTGAGCAGAAACCTGACCCCCGAGGCTCAGCGGATTCTGAGCTGGGTTTTTTGACACCCCCCCCCCCCATAGCATTTCTTGTTCACTTAATGACCGTGAAAGTCTCTGAAATAATGCTGTGAACAAAATGAATTTTGATTTGAACATGTTTGAAAATAGATAAATGTCACATAGTACAGAGAAAGGATGCTGTCTTGAGATAATGGATTTAGAGGTTATGTACTTCAACTACCTCATTTTACAGAGGAGGAAACTGAGTCACAGGGAAGGGAAGGTCCCTCCTCATATGCATGGTGCATGGGTGATGGGATGCTTGGATAACAGATCTAGAGCTTGAAGGGACCTCAGAGGCCACCCCTTCAATTTAAAGATGGGGAAGCTAAAACACAGAGATGTTAAGACTTGCCCAGAGACACGCAGCTAGTAAAAAACACTTGAGGCAGAAGCTGATTCTACAGTCAGCACGCTCTCCCCTGTGCCAGCCTCCAAGCCAGCTCCTCTAAGCCCCAAAGCATTCTTTCCAATGTGCCAGAATCAACCAACCAATCAGTCAGTGAACACTTATTAAGTGCCTACTATGTGCTAGCTATGCAGAGTGATGGAAGAAGACGGGAAAGCGTCATCTTCCAAAATGGTTTTGGTTGATGAGCTGTTAGTGTGATGAGTCG
>CM053624.1:369675918-369693130 GCA_028646595.1 Phalanger gymnotis | reverse complement strand
TCATCTTCCAAAATGGTTTTGGTTGATGAGCTGTTAGTGTGATGAGTCGACTCTTCTTAGGCAGATATCAACAAATCAGCAGAAAAGGCAACTGAAAAGGGGGTGTGGCATGAGGAGGTGGACAAGTCTGGGAAGTCAGGAGCTGAGCTGGTTTGAAGTAAATGTGACATACGGAGGAGGAGAGGAGGAATAAGGGGAGGAAGAGAAAGGTGGGAGGTAGAACAGGAGGAGGAGGCAGAAGGAAGAGGAGGAGGAGGAGGAGGAGGAAGAGGAAGAAGAAAAGGGAGGAGGAGGAGGAGAAAAAGGAGGATGAAGAAAAAGAGAAAGGGGGGCATGAAAGAAGAGGAGGAGGCAGAAAGAGGAGGAAGAGGAGAGGAGAAAAGGGAGAAGGAGGAAGAGGAGGAAGGGGAGGAAGAGGAAGAGGAAGTGAGAAGAAGAGTAGGAGAAGGAGGAGAAATAGGAGTAAGCAGAAGAAAGGAAGGGGGAAGAGAAGGAGGAGGAAGAAAAAGAGAAAGCTGGGAGGAGGAAGAGGAAAGAAAAAGGATGAAGAGGAGGAAAGTGAGAGGTGGAAGAGGAATAGGAGGCAGAAAGAAGAGGAAGAGGAGGAGGAAGGAAGGAGGAAGAGGAGGAGGAAGGAAGGAAAAAGAATAGAAAGAGGAAGAGGAACAGGGAGAAAGACAAGGAAGAGGAGAAAAGGGGGAAGTGAGGAAGAGGAGGAGGGATGAGGAGAAGGAGGAAGAATGGGAAGAAGAAGAGGAGGAAGGGGAAGAAGCATTGATGAAGGAGTCTCTAGCATAAGAAGGTGGCTGGGGAGGAGGCAGAGAAATCTGGAGAGTCAGGAGCTGAGCCTGGTTTGAAGTGAACAGTTTTGCCCCATTTGCTAAATGGAAATAATCTAATTCTCCCTACCTTCAATGGCCATTGAGGGGATAGTCCAGCACTCTGGGGGGATCAGTGACTTGTAGATGCTCCCTCCACTGGTGCAGCTCATCGCCCACTCATGCCTGGGTGCCTCTGGTCCCCTTCTCCCATGACTTGGGCTGCTGAGGGTCTTCCCCCATTGTCCTGCCATGGTAGGGACACCAGGGGAGCCCCTGGCTGTCCACACGCTCTTCATCTTGCTGTGGTACTTGCTTCTCTCTGATGGCGTGGCTGGCGATGTTTCAAGTAAATCAATGCCACTCTTGCAAGGCACGGCAGCCATGTACACTTTCTGTGAAACCTCAGCTTCAAGTATACAGAAGCAGTGGTCTTCTGTGGCTCACCTGCACCCCTAAAACAATCAGAGACAGATGGAGAGACACACAGACACATAGAGAGATAGACAGACAGACAGACAGACAGATAGATAGATAGATAGATAGATAGATAGATAGATAGATAGATAGAACCTTTATTAAGTGCTAACTGTGTGCCAAACTATAAAAAAACAAGAGTACCGACCCTCAGGGAGCTAACGTTCTAATGGAGGAATGATGATAATCAATGATGATAGCTCTTCTATTGCTCTTAGACGTTTTAAAGCATTTTATGGGCATTTGTCTCATTTGATCCTCACAACAATTGCTCTTATTACCCTCATTTTACAGATAAGGAAACTGAGGCAGAGGTGGGTTAGGTGGCTTCCCCAGGCTCGCACAGCTAGAATATCCTGCCTCACTCTATCGCTTGAGCTACAAAGGCGCCCAGATACCTTGGTGCTAAAATGGGCCTTTGTTTCAGGCTTGTGAGGATTCACAGAGAAAAGCCCTTGGAAGGGTCTTTGTAAATGGATGTCTTGGACACCCTCCCCCACCCCCTCACACCCCCTGCTTGTCCCTTCCTTCTGAAATCATTTCCCCCCCCTCCCCCTCCCCGACCCCGTTCATTATGTGTGTGTCATGCTTATGTTCTCTCCCCCATCAGCCTGGGGGCTCCTTCAGAGCGCGGACCCTGGTTGTGCCTTTCTTTGCTTCCCCATTTCTTAGCATAGTCTGTGCCTGGCACATAGTAGGTGCTTAATCCATGCTCATTGACTGACTGATTGATGTGCACAAGGTACCAACTTTAAAGTGCTCTGTAAGAGCTTGTTCTTGAGATCCAGGACTGGAGAATTGTAATGGGTATTTTGGGGAGGGGCAGGAAGGGTTCTACCCTTGAATGCCTTCCTGAATGTCCCCTTCGCCCCACGCCTCGGACAGACCTCATTCTCTCTGCTTGCTGTCCATTGTTCTCTTTATTAGGGACCCCTTCGACGAGACTCAGTAACAATCTAGTCTCCTCAGGGGAGCCCAGAGTGAGAACTATGTACGGAGCCCTGTGAAGACTTCCCAGCACCCAGAGCGGGCCTTGTGGGGAGCCGGCCCTTTGGGGAGCGGGCCCTTTGGGGAGCAGGCCCGGTGGGGAGCGGGCCCTGTGGGGAGCTGCTCCTGTAGGGAGTGGGCTGGGGGAGGGGTTTGGGGAAAGCCCAAGAACTGAGGGAGCACGGCCTGGCCTTCCCTCCCCTCTGCCAGGGGAGTCTCCTTCTGCACTTGCTCAATTCTATCACAGGATGGCAGCAAGAGTTAGACACAGGAAAGAAGGAGCGCTGCCTTCTGTCCTCTGCGGTGGAGAGAGCTCCGGCATCTCTGAGCCAAGATGGGGCAGGGCCTGCCAGCCTGCATCGGCCCTCTTTCGTGACTTGTACTGATCAGAAAATTTGCCTTGGATGAGTCTGGTTTGGCGGAAAAGGACCTAACAATTCTTTATGATGAATGATTTTTAAAAAATGGTCAAATGCTCAAAAAAACCCCACAAAATGATCACATGTTATTGTTTCATGAACGCCACATTCCAGCCAAAGTGGCCTGCTCACTGTTTCTTGTATACGACAGCTCCTCTCCTGTTCCTTTGCAAAGACTGTCTCATGCCTGGACTGCTCTCCCTCATTTCCACATTGGAGAATCCCAGGCTTCCGAAAGTGCCCAGCTCAGGGGCTGTCTCCTATAGGAAGGCTTTTCCCATTTCCCCAGGTGGCATTACTCTCATGGAATTATAGATTTAAAGCTGGAAGGACCACATTGTCCATCAAGTCCACTCCCATCCTTTTATGGATGAAGAAACTGAGGCACAAGTGACTTATCCAGGGTCACTTTGTTACTTTCTGTGTATATATGTGTAAATGTATGTGTAGGTGTGTACATATTGGATATGTGTGCAAATATTGTATGCATATATGCAAATATCACATGTATACGTACCTATTGTATGTATATGTAGTATACATGTGTGTGTATTATACGTATGTATTGTATGTGTATGTATATATGTATGCATGCTTGCCTTTATTTCTATATAAACATGTATGTATATATACACCCATACAAATCCATACAAACATCTATGTATATAGATATGTTTATATATTTATATTTACTTGTGTTGGTGAAGGTTGTTTTCCTCCAGCAGACTGTAAGTGTTCTCTGGTCACGTACAATTTTTGTTTCTGTCTTTATATCTCTAGCACCCAGCCCAGCATCTTGTGTGCAATGGACACTCAACAGAGGCCTGCTGAGTTGACTTCACCCTATCTCTGTCTAGAAACACTAATTCTCTGAAGGTACTAAGGGCACCTGTTTATATTGTGGCCTGGGCCATTTTGAAGTTACATATTCAGTGCCATGATGCTTGCTGGTGTGGACTGGGGGGAAATGTGGAATGGACCCTGGTTACAATTTTCCCTCAGGAAATCACAAGAGGTTTCTGGTCCTGTATACTTCTGAACCTGCCAGGGCCTTCCCAGACTCCCCCAGCTACCTTGGAACCGAGATCATTTTTTCCAAAGTGTATGAAAATGATTGGCAATTGGAGGGTTGGTCTTCTCCTCCCAGAGTCCCTCATTCCTGCTGTCCCTGGTCCACTACTGACAACTGTGGAGGTCTCTGTGTCATCCAGGGACTACTTTCCTTCCCATTCCTTCTGTTTCCTGCTTCCAGCTGGAGATCAAGAGGAAAGAGCAGAGGGAGCTACTGCCCCTTTGCCTGAGTCACCTGGTAGATAATCATTTTTGCACCTCCTAGTGAGATTCCCATTCTTAAAAAGAGACACTTATTAACCCATTGGACTCTGGTGCCACTTCACACCAAGGATTATGAATTGAGAGCCAGAAGGGTTCTTGGAGGCCACCCAGTCCCTCTCCCCTCTCCACATTTTGCAGAGAGCCTGCAGCCTGCAGATGGGAGGGGAAAAGGCCACACAGGTCATAAGCGGCCCAACCCAGATCCTCCAAATCCAAGACTCTTTCAAAGCACTGCAGGGGAAGTAATTTGGGGGTGGGAGAGAATCTTAGCTGTTCTGAACATTATTTTACTTCTAAACTCACAGAATGGCAAAAGCCCCCCATTATTTCATTGTGGCTCCCATAGCAGGAGAGGCTAGCTTCAGGGGCAGGAGGGCAAGAGGAGTCAGGGATTCCCAAGGTCAGGTGTGTTGTGTGTCTCCACCTGATGATGGTCTTTGCTTGGCCATATACCAGGCTGCCTGGCACAGGTAAGGTTTTATGGACTTACTGCCATACATAATGATAATAATTGTAATGGTGATGGCTGATGCAGGGCAATGTTAGGGTAGTGGATAGACATCAGGACTTAGGGTCAAGAAGATCTGGGTTCAGGTCTTACCTTAGAGATAGTGGTCATGTGACCCTGGGCAAGTTATTTCAAGATCATGTATGTAAAATGTTTCACTGGTAGCATTTATTTTTTTTTAGACTAGTGAAATATTTTACACACATGATCTTGAAATGGGTGCCATTATTATCACCCCCAATCTGCAGATGAAGAAACTGAGTCTCAAAGAGGTTACTGGTTTTGGTCACATAAATAGTAAGAGTCAGGCACGATTTGAACCCAGGTCACAGATCTTAGATCTAGAGTTTGCCCATGGAGTCTAACACCCCCTCCCCCATAGTAAGCTACGCAGGTAGGATTGGAACCCAAGTCTTCTACCTTCAGAGTCAGTGCTCTCTTGACTGTACATGGTGCCTCCCAATATAGTCCTGTAATCTCCAAAGCTTTCAAATGAATCAGAGGTTTGTTATTTAGGGGCTCTGAATGTTTAAAATTATAGCTGCATTTCAATACATTTCGATTCCTTTGTGGTCCCATGTGCAGGGGGTTCCTAAAGTCTGGACACATAGGCAAAAATGCATATTTTCAAGAAATGAAATGAAAGTTTTATTTCATTGGAATGTTAGCAAATAACATCTTCCATATGATTTCCATCATTTGTGATGCAAAGGTTGATGCACTTTGCAAGATTCATGTGAACTCGATGCAATAACTCCACATTACTGTCAATTGCCTATGTGTCCAGACTTTAGGAACCCCCTGTATTCCATTTTGCATTTAAAAACATTATTTTGAGTAGGGGTCTGTCAATAGGCTTCATGCCAAAGGAGTCCTAGACCCAGAAATGGCGAGAATCCCTGATGTAAATCATTCTTTACATGTCCCCAAATCCCTGGGGTGTGAGGTATGCAGATAAGACACGAGACCTTTCACCAACACTAATTGCAGTAAGTGGAACAGGAGCCAGGGTCTCTGGGGCCTGTCCTAGTCTCCTGTTTTCAAGGTTACTGGGAGCATTGCTCAGTTTTCTCCTGAGGGATTTCTTGCCTTGCACAGCCCATCAACCCTGAGCGTTGAAGGTATTTTCAGTCTCTCTGCTTCCTCTCCAAATGGTCCTTGGTGTCGCTTTTCTCAATGCCCTCCAGCTTTCTTGGTCCTGACTCAGCAGTTGAGGTCACTGGAGGACAACAGAAGCTGGGCCAGTGAGGACTATGCCATCAGAGGGGGCATTCAGGGGCCAGCCTGTGTTCCTGAGAAGTTATTCCTCTGTCACTCATTTCCTGTCCCCTTCTCAATCTGCCCAGGCCTGTACCTTCTGTGTACAAATTACTCTTGTCTAGCTGTCATCAGTCTGAATGGCATCTTGTACAGTTATGTGTGTGCACATTCACAAATATGGGTCTTTGAGGTTATGGACTTAGAAGCCCATGTGTCTTTTTCTCAAAGACATAATGGACTAGACAGTGTCTCTTGTGCTATTTTGTAAGGGGAGCCCAGCTATTCTCCAGGAAGCCTTCCTTGATTAAATGTATCCCAGTGTGGCTTCAAGAATGTGGGTCATTTATTCTCTCTGGCCTAGTGAGATAAGCAGATGTCAGGCACCTGTGGGAGGGCAGATAGGCCCCTAGCATAATGAGGCTACAGGGATATCTTGCTGAAGTGCACACGGGGAGACAGAAACAGGATCAGAACAGGATGCAAGAATCTAGCCTTCCAGTCTGGTTCAGCTTGGTAGTTTTTAATAGCATTGATGAGACAAAGTTATCCAGGAGAGTGGCTGATTGGCATAGGGGAGGGAATCTCCAGCCTGGGAGTTTCCACTACACTAATGAAACTCTAGGACAGACCTCCCTGCACCCTGCTTCTCTCATCCTACAGTGATTTCCTCCTCTGAAAACAATAGAAAGGCATAGCAGAGTATTTTGGAGACTCCATTGAACAGTGATTTGATTTGATTTTATTTAAAAATTAAACCTCCCATCTCTTTAGTGCTAGAATCCAGAGTCTGTGTGTGGAGGGTGGGGTGATGCTCCTGGAGTGGTCTTCATACTCCTGGAAAGGTCAGGCAGACAAAGAGAAGGGCCCCTACCCAATCCAGCTGCTGCCCAGATCAAACATTGCCTATGAGTTGAGATAAGGGCTTGGAGGCCTGTGGTTTGGGGAGATCTTTATCATGCTCAATTTCCTATCAAACTTCAATGTGCTCCTTTGGTTGCTTATAATTTGTTTAAATGGGCAAGTGGCCCACTGAGATTACCATTTCCTTTTCAAGGAGAACCATGGGCCAGCTCCTTTCCATTGAAGACTCTGAGATAGACAGGGAGATTGTTGGGAGAAAGTTGAAATGGGGCCCTGGAGATAACAGAAATAATAGAATCAGCAAGGATCCAGAATGAAAAGGCTTGGAGAGAGGCTTTCATGGTTTTATTTGGAAACCAACCCCTAGATTTTGCAGCTGAAAAATGGAATTTGGTGTGATCTCTGTGATGGAAACGGTAAGATAATGTCAACCATGAACAGCTATACTTTCAAGAAAAGTGTTGTAGGACAGGTAGCATAAATCCCCCCTTACACATATCTTACCTACTGATGTCATTTGAACACTCTGCGCCCTCTCAGCCTCTCCTGGGCACACTTCTAATTATGAGAATTGTCTCGGGGAGGATTTTGCTGGTTTGCAGGGTCTTCTGAACCTGAAGGCCCAGGCCATCTGTGTCTAACGTCCTGCAGAATTGAGCTGTGCTAAGAACTGCCTGCTGTCCAGAGCAAGGGAGATGACAATCCCCAATATTGTTGGCCACTCAGTCCACACTCGGAAGATGATTCCTGTAAGGCACGCTGCTGGACTGCCCTGGTGCTCTACTCATCATTCTAATAACTCCCCACAGAGTCAGTCAGTAGGTCCTTAGGCATTTATGAAGCACCTACTATGTGACAGGGACTGCTAAGTGCTGGGAATAAAAGAAAGGTAAAGGACAGTCCCTGCCCTCAAGGTGCTTACAGCCTAATAAGGGAGACAGCATGAGATCCATGATGTACTAACAAGATACAGACTAAATTGGAGATGACCTCACAGGGAAGGCTTAACATGAGGGGACATCAAGAAAGGCTTCTTGTGGGATTTATTGGGACTTGAAGGAAGCCAAGGAAGCCAAAGAAGCCAGGAGATGGAGATGGGGAGGGAGAGAAGGCAAGGAGGGCATGGAATATAGCCCTTTGTTGGTGTCCACTCCCCTGGGGGTGTTGTAAGCTCCTCGAGGGTGGGGTCTGTCACCTTTATGCATTTGTATTCCAGTCTGGTTTAGTTCCTACTACACAGGTGCTTAATAAATCCTCATTCATTCATACATTCTGTTCAATCCTGGGCACTGCAGTTTGGCAAGGAAATAAGCAATCTAGAACCATCCAGAAGGGGATGACTAGAAAGAGAGAACTGGAGACCATGACATAGGAATCTGAGATGTTGAGCCTGGAAAAGAGAACATTTAATGGGGAAATGATGGGAGTCTTCAGGTACTAGGAGGACCGACTTGTGTTGCCACAGAGGGCAGGACCAGGAATTATGGGGGCAGAGGGAGTTTCAGAGAGGCAGATTTAGGCTTGATGTTCAAGAAAAAATGAAACAAAACTTCCTAACAATTAGGACTAGCCAATTACAAAATGAGCCCCTCTTCCCCTCAATCAATTAGATTAGATTCATTTAAAATATTATATGTCTACTTTGTGCCAGGCACTGGGGATACAAAAATGATCCAGTCTCTGCCCTTCTGCACCAAACAGTACTCGGCTTGGGAATGTCACATATGATCCACTAAGAGGCATTTACTGAGTGTCTGCTGTATACCAGACCTTGTGCTAGGCATTGGGGATACAAAGACAAAAACATGGAGTTGTCTCTGCCTCAAGTATCTTCCATTCCCATTACTGATTTCTAAGTTCCATTCTTGACTGCAGGGGTCCCCAGGGAGTCCCCAGACAGGAGTATTAAGGGCCTAGCATGATGAATAAGAGAAAACATTAACGAATGAATAAAAAAGTATTTATTAATTGCTTACTATGTGTCAAGCACTGTGTAAAGCCTTGGGAATACAAATCTTAAATGGAGACCGTCCTTACTCTCAACTTTGCATCTCTAATTGGTGAAAAAGCACAAAGAATGGGAGCTTTAGGGTGGGCAGTCTTGGGTTCCTTGACAAGGCTTAGGGGATCAATATGGCATTAATGACAAGGATCTGAACAGTGTACTAGCTGGCCAGAGGATCAGGCCTGGAGGACTTTAGGATGCAGCAGTGCCGTTGGTAAGGTCTAGGGCTTCTGTGTCACATCAGAAAGAATAAAGCTGGTCACTCCCACTTCATCTAGGCCATGTGGGTAGTCAAGCAGCCTGGATGGGTGCTGATCAACGTGGGGCTGGGATGGAGGGGATGAAGGGGCAGCAAGTGGGGAAGGACACCTTCAATTGTGGTACGTCTCTCTACTACCCTGACTTGTTTGGGTTCTGGGTGGTCTCAAAGGGGGCAAAGGGCAGCTAGTTTATGTGGCTGATAGAGCGTTGGACTTGAGTCAGGAAGACCTGAGTTCAAATTCTGAGTCAGGTGTTTGTTAGCTGTGTGACCCTCAAGAAGTCACTTAACCTTTCCAATCTGTAAAATGAGGTTAACAATAGCATCTGCTTCACAGGGTTGTAATGAAGACCAATCAAGGTAACACATGTAAAACATTCAGAAACCTCGAAGGCACCCTGTAAATGCTTACTATTACTGTTAGTATTGGACTTTTGCTGGCTTCGAATTCTTCATGACATTAGCCAGTATGTCTGAACCTGCGATGATTGGCACTGGACCAGGGGTTTAGGTGGAAATCCCATGAAATCCTTCCGCTATTTTCAGTGTCGTCATCACCATACTTGGTGAGGAAGTTCTGGATCTTATTATTATGGAAGTTGCTATTCCAGGACCAAGATCCCATCATGGCAGGATGGGTGCCCTTGAAATAACATCGTCCATATTCTACTTGTCAATTTTCTCCCTCACCTATGACTTCAGAAACCATCAGCCTCTTTCTTTAGTGGACTTTCCACCTGTATCACCTTCATCTCAGACTGAAGTTTTCTGTTTAGGAATAGCAGTCAATCAGTTGACCAACAAACATCTATTAAGCACTGACTATGTGCTGGCCTATACTAAGAGAGCAGCCTTTATGCTTTGCGAGTTAAGATGTAGCCACCCAGGCTTGTCACTCTGGGACCCGCAGTCAGACAGAGCAAAGAGACCAAACTTTGAGCAGTATCTCTGATGTTCCCACCATGATAGGTAGACCAGCCACAGAAGAAAGTGGTATTTGATAGTTTCATGTCCATGTACATGAGGACCACAGGCTCTTTCACCATGTCTAGGCTTCATGCCTACTTCTTCCCTGCCACAATGAATCCTAGAACAAGAATAGAAGACTCTTGAAGGAACTGGAAGCTATCGTAGCAGACCTTCAGATCACACGGGGGTCTTTCATTGCAGGATACAAACAGGTTTTAGACCACACCTCAATACCTGGGACAACCCTGTATGTCAGAAACCAAGTCTGGCTGTCCATATCCAAGTTCTAATCTACCTGGCCCAGTTGGAGGATGGGGCCATAGGAAATATCTCTTATCGTCTGGACCAGGAATTCCTCACCTTCTTTGTGTCCTAGACCCCTTGAGAGCAGTCTGCTGAGGCTGATGGAGGCCTTCTGAGAATCAGGCTTTTAAATATAGTATATAGGATCATAAAGGGTTATCAAATGCAGTTATCAAATTTTTTTTGAGGGGAGAAGGCAGGGCAATTGGGGTTAAGTGACTTGCCCAAAGTCACACAGCTAGTAAGTGTGTCAAGTATCTGAGGCTGGATTTGAACTCAGGTCCTCCTGATTCCAAGGCTGGTGCTCTACTCACTGCATCACCCAGCTTCCCCTATCAAATATTTTTTAGAAAAAGGCCATAGAGCCCAGGTCAAGAACTCCTGCTCCAGATCGAGAGTCCAGAGGCTTTCTGGCTGTCCAGCCTCACCTCAATGCAGAGTCAGCCTGTACTCCCTTTTTGGTGCTCTGGAAGGCTCCTAGGGCCTCCTGGTTATGAATAGCTCCAGAGCCAGATCACCAGGAAACCTTTGGCCAGCAGGAAATACTAGAGCCTTAGCAAAGGGATCCATGAACAGAAAGACCCTATGTAGAGAGAAGGATAGAGTGAGCTGATGTGTGTTAGTGAGCCAGTCCAGTGTGGACAGGGTATGCTTAGAAAGCAGGGAGGGGAATAAGCACTTATCTGGCACCTACTGTGTGCCAGGTACTGTGCTAAGGACTTTACTCTATCCTGACTGCCCTCAGAATCTCTTAAGTCAACAAAACATTCTTTATGGCAGCTTCTCTGTTCTCTCTTCCTGGCCTTGTTGGTTTATTATATTTCTTGGAGTTATTTCCTGATTTGTACCTTTCTTGGTACATTGCACCAACACCCACTTCCCTAGCTAATTTAGGCTCCAGCTTTGGCAAGACCATGACTGGAGGTCTTGACAGTCTACTTGCTCGCTGGCTGGTGGCTACTGTCTTGTGGATGCAGCAGCCACAACAGTTACATAATATTCCTTCTCCCTTTTTTTCCTGGCCTGGTGCCACCTAATGACTTCTGATGGAATTCTCTTTTAATCCATTGGAAAGTCAGCTGGACAGAGAAGCCTCAACTGGACTTTCAGTGGTTTAATAGTTTTAATTCTAAGATCATTTGAAGTGCTGGATTAAAGAAAAGGAAGCTGGTTTTGTTTCCATCAAAAATATCTTAAATTCTCTTAGTGAACAAGATATGGAAATGGACCAGGATGTTTGCTGATCTGTATTTAAAAGAGAGGAATAAGTAGGAATTACATAGCACCAAAATTCTGGAAAGACTTGGCATTAAGAAGCTGGGGACAATCTGGGCCCTGACTAATGCTCCAGGACTTGAAGGTACTTTTAACTGACATAATTAAGTCTAGGAAGATATTATATATTAGCATATAAATGCGAACTAGAATAGGTGAATTTAGTGAGAAATCAGTGGTGCAGTAATGAAAACGGGAGCAAAGATTAATGCCTGTCACATGGAGCTTTTGAAAGCCTCCAAAGTCCTAGCAAGTTATCATGGAATTCATCTCTGTGGAAACCTCCTGCACATCCTATCAAAAGCAAACACCCCATCCCGGGCCTCCATCAACTGCCCACTTCCCTGGAAGCCCCAAATTAGTCCCTGTGGTTCTCCTTGCTGCCCACTGAGAGGTGATGTGCTACAAGAGGGAGCTCAGACAACTGATTCCTGTTTTTCCTTTGCTGGGAGACAGCGGGTCAATCCCTTCGTGTCTCTGGGCCAAGATTTCTTCTAGCAGGAGCAGGGCTGAGCTGAGGGATCAATTTTCCATTCCAAGACATATAATCCATGACTCGTCAATCCTAGGTAAGACATGTAATCTACTACCTCCTCACTTCTGCCTCTTAGAAACCCATATTTCTTTCAAGACCCAGGTGCAAATGGTACCTTCTATGGGAAGCCCTTTCTGATCTTCACTACCCAAGTGCCAGCACACACCCTCCCCAAACTACCACACATTTATTACCTATATATTTGCTATGTAATGGCATAGGTATGTTTTATCTCCCTTGAGGTGAGAATGTATGCTCCTTGAGGACAAGGCCTTTCATTATTGTTTCATTTATGTCTTTAGTGCCTGGCAGTATGTAGGTATTTAATCCATATTTGTTAGTTGATTGATTCATGATTTACTTTTGGTCTCTCTTGCAAGCACCTCTTTCTTCCCTTTATCCAGTGCATATAGAATCTGAGTTTCAGGGACCTTAAATGCCTGGACATATCTTCAACAATCATGCCTCCTCTCTCTGCATGAATGCCCCTCAACATGTAGCCATTGTTGGTGGAATGAGGGCAAAAGCAACAACTGGATATATATTCTAAGCTAAACACTATAGAGAGTCGGGGGATGACAGAAGTAGAGATGCTAGAGGGGACAAAATTCAAGCCAGGAGCCAGTCATAGAAACCATGGTCCCAAGTGTCTATGTGCAGATGCACAGAGCTCAGATAAGAAGCAAGGACTTGTATGTGGCACTCCCAACCCAACCTTGACTTTGGAGCTCTCTCTGAGACTTGGTGATATGGGCCTTGTGCTTGAGAATCAGGCTTTCTACCATTGTGTACCTCTCCATGCCACTTACCAATTCTTGCACTCGTCCATATATTGTCCCAGGGAGATTTTGTTTTCTAAGTCCAGGGCCCTTTTCCAGTTTCTATTGCATCCAACCCTCTACTCACTCTGCCATATTCCCCATTGACACCCACATACATATCTAGTGATTAGTACAGTGTCAGGCATATCCAAATCAGAAGCCTGACATTTTGATGCATGAGTTAACCATAAGGTCACAATTTTAGAGTGAGAAGGGACCTTCAAAGCCATCTAGTTGGATTTCCTTGTTTCAAGAAAGTTGGGTGACCCGACCAAGGTCACACAGGTAGGAAATATGTGAGGTGGAATTTTGGCACAAGTCTTCCAGAATTCACGTCCAACAATGTATCCCCTTCTTCCTATCAAGTCATCCGCTAGCTGTTACCAAGTAGCCAGATTATCTTAGAGTTTTTGATAGAGATCAGATAGACAGAGAATCAGACCTTCCTTGTCTGGCATGACTCTTTTATTCAGCAGTGCCTTCCATTCCCTACATTCAGAAGTCTTTGGGAGAGGAGATGCAATGTATAATTTTAGTAAAACAAAATATAAGAAGAACTTTACCATTTCCAAGGAAAATCATAATTCTGGCCGTAGTGGCTCAGTAGCTTTCCAGAAATGGAAGGGCTGAACAGCACTCCGTTCCTCATTTTCCTTTGTTATCTTTGGCATCCGGGACAGATTCAGTGCCATCAAGCCTACTCAAGGGCCCAGATTCTTGGGCTGTAGAGTGATTATTTGGCAGGGGTATGGCATATGTTGGAAAGCCCCCAGTTTGCATTTTGGGTGGCCTTTGATTTGCCTCTCCTTCCCTCTATTCCTCCCTTCCCACAGGGAGACATGAGGTCAGCCAGCAGAAGCCAGCTGCCTTCCCCTCTCCCCCTTGAAGGCTGTCCCTTTGGTTTATGCATTTTATTTTTGATGCCTTTTGTGGAGGTTTTGTGTTTGGTCCATTTGTGAATGTTTCTGTACTGATTTTGCCTTTGTAGGCAACTGGAACCTCTCCATCAGCTGTCCAGAGAAAGGCCAACTTTTGAACTCTCTGAGCAGCATGGGGTGGTCTCGTGCTTCTCCTTGGCAAGACCAATCAGGGTTATGTGAAGTGTCTCCTCTCCAGGATAAACGAACTTTTCTGTTTTATAGAAAATGCGATCTCCTTGAGCAACATGAGTCCCAAATGGTTTTGATGTTTCATCAGAACAAATGATTGTGCTCCAATTTCCATGGTGTTTTCTTTTGCCTTTGGATGGTTGGAGCGAGTTAGCACCCATTGCCACCAGATGTTGTGCTGGTTGAGGACAATGGAAAGTGGGCAGTTTCTCTCTGGAGATTTATTTTCCTTCACAGAATTTGTGTTGTGTTTTGTTGAGAATAACATTTTACTAGGGGTCTTGAGGGGAATAGGAAAGTGTTGGTCTCTCTTCTAGAAGAACCCGTAGAATCTGATTGGGAAGCCAGGCTGAAGGTGTCCTTGATGCTTTATCGAGGTTTGAAGGCCATGCTGGCTTCTCAGAGGCCAGCCACTGGAGTTCAAGAATAACCCATCAAACTGGAAGGACATTCAGTATTATTCCAAAGACACAAAGACTAGCTCACCTATGCCTGGGAAAGCTCTTCGAAAGTCTGCTGCCACAAGGGATGGCTTTTTTTTGGTAGTCTTGACTGAACCAGTTCAATTCCTGTCTGAGTCAACTAGTAGCTGTGTGACCCTGGACAAGTAATTTCATCCCCTCAGCCTTAGTTTCCACATCTGTAAAATGTTAACCATAAGGATAACTCCTGCCTGTATGGATTAAGTGAGATAACTCAGGTAAAGCATTTGACAGACCTTAAAGTACAATACAAGTGCCAGTAATTCTCATAATTGCCAATGAAATCACTGACCCTTGAAGTATCTAAGGCATCTCGATGTGGCTATCACGTCCTCCTCCTGGACTATGCTCTCCTTGAGGCCAGGTGCTCCAAAGTTTGTCTCTCCCTTGGCATATCACACAGTTCTGAACATACAGGCAGTGCTTCCTAAATGCTGTTGAGTTGAACTAAAGACAGACACGTAGGGACAACGCAGGGAGCATAAACTGACTCAGGAATCTCAGGAAAAATGACTGAAATCCCTACTAAGGCAATTTAGAGCAAGGGGTCCATTAACATCAGGAAAATTTATTTTAAGGAAATAAAAATTCTAGTCATGTGGTGCTTTCAAAAAGGGCCCAGTGTTTTGTGTTAGAGGACTCGAGATCTAATCCCAACTTAGCCGCATCTTGCCTACGTGACCTTGGACCTGTTGCTTCACTTTCCTGGGATGTCTTCATTGGTAGAAGGGGCTTCCTCATGTGGAGTTCCAGAGAGCCATGAGATCATAAGTCTTCTTTAAAACTGATCAGAGGTAGCATGACCCAGTGAGTGGAGGGACAGCCTTAGGGTTAGGGAGACTGGGTACAAGTCCTGCCTCTGACTAATACTGGCCGTGTGATTCTTGGCAGGTCCTGACTCTCTCGGTGGCCCAGGCAGCACCATGAGGGTACACATGCAGATGTATCGTTATCTGCATCAGTGGAGGGAATTTCCATCCTGAGAATTCTTCACATTAATGAAAGCACAGATGAGGTCTTGAAAATGTAAAAGTATTTAAAAAAACTTTAATAATATTTTATTTTACACAAATATATGTAAAAACAATTTTTAGCATTTATTTTAAAAAATTTGAGTTCCAAATTTTCTTCTTCCCTCCCCCTTTTCTCCCTCCCTTGAGACAGTAAGTAATCTGACATAGGTTATACATGTGCAATCATGCAAAACATATTTCCATATTAGTCATGTTGTGAAGGAAGACACAAAAAAGCTTACAAAAATCAAGTGAAAATAGGATATTTCAAACTGCTTTCAGACTCCATCAATTCTCTCTCTGGAGGTGGATAGCATTTTTTATTATGAGTCCTTTGGAAGTGTCTTGGATCATTATATTGCTGAGAAGAGCTAAGTCACTCCCAGTTGATCATCGGACAATGTTGCTGTTACTGTGAATACTGTTCTCCTGGTTCTTCTCCATGTGAGCGTATTGAACTCAATGACATCTAAGGTTCTTTTCAGTTCTAAGTCTAGCATCTTATGAATCTGGGCGTCAGACTGAGTGTGAAGGAAAGCTCCTAAGGGGGCGATGCACGAGAAGATGCTATACTGGCAGCAAAGAATGAGGAAGTTGGCCAGGCTTGGGCCAGAGGTGTGAAGCAAGTGAAGGAGACCTTCAAATACAGAGACACTGCTGACATTTTCCATTCTAAATAATAGCCATGAGACAGAGGGAAATTCCTTAGCCTCAGTTAGTGGAAGTGTCTGGATTTTAAAAGAATTTTCTTTATGCCCTCAGAAAGAAATACTTTCTTGTTTATAATGAACAAGTTTTTTGTAGGTACCTGCCATCTTGAATTTGGATGAAGTTCCCTGATGGATGATAGAGAAAAAAAATCTCTGTTTTCTTGTCACTTTTATGAGGAAGATTTATTTAACTCTGATTTTGTAAGATCAGATAATGCCCTACTTCAAAATGAAGAGGTCTTTAATTAAGGATTAATTGAAAATTTATTAAAAATAACAAAATGAAGAGCTCAAAATCAGCCACACAGCCATTTGTGGGTCATTTTAGACTATTTGAAAAATGACTTAATTTTTAAAAGCCAATAAATTTTAGGGTCCATAAAATGGCATTGTTTTGTTATTAAAATACTATGTAGCTGGGGCTGGGGAGGGGGAAAATAAGAATAATAGTTAACATTTATGCCACACTTTTAGGATTGCAAAATCTTTCACATCATTTCATTTAACCCTCACAACAACCCTATGATGTAGGAGCCATCATTCCTCGCATTTTACAAACCGAGGCTGAGGGGTAATTGACTTTCCCAGGGACACGTAACTAGTAATTGTCTGAAATACTATATGAACTCAGCTTTTTTTGTGTGTGTGAAAAGTGTTTTTTATTTTTTTATTATATTTTTATTTTTAATTTGCAACAAACAGTTCTACATAATTTTGAGTTCCAGATTTTCTTCCCTCCCTCTCCCACCCCCTCCCCAAGAAGGCATGGAATCCCATATAACTTCCAGGTATAACTTGGCATTGAATTAATTTACACACTAGTCAAGTTGTGGAGAAGAACCATGACCAACGGAATGACTCATGAGAAAGAAGAAACAGAACCAACCAACCAAACAAACAAACAAAAAACACAACCCAATAACAAATACAAAAGAGAGATAAAAAAAAGTGGGGGGGGGAAAGGCAAGTATGAAGTGTGCCTCGATTTGCATTCATACTTCATAGTTCTTTTTCTGGATGTAGACAGCCCTCTCCATCATGAGTCCTTTGGAGATTTCTCTGCATA
>CM053624.1:369658418-369675418 GCA_028646595.1 Phalanger gymnotis | reverse complement strand
AATTGATGGGCATCTTTGATTTCCAGTTCTTAGCTACCACAAAAAGAGCCGCTATAAATATTTTTGTACATATGGGCCCTTTTCCCACTTGTGTGATCTCTTTGGGATACAACCCTAGGAGTGGTATTGCTGGGTCAAAGGGTATGAACATTTCTATAGCCCTTTGGGCATAGTTCCAAATTGCTCTCCAAAATGGCTGGATCAGTTCACAACTCCACCAGCAATGTAACAATGTTCCAATTTTCCCACATCCTCTCCAGCATTTATCATTTTCCCGTTTTGTTATTTTAGCCAATCTGACAGGAGAGAGATGGTATCTAAGGAACTCAGCTTTTCTTGATGCAAAGTCCAGCACTCTAACCACTGAACCACACAGTGCCTGAGATCGGTCACTGCATACATCAAGCAGAGAAATTTAGGCAAAAAAGTTTAGCAATATTTCAGATGATGTCTCGTAGGATTGATGGCTTATTTGAGTTATTCAGTGCCTTGAAGTTAGTTATATGAGAGGCTGCATGCATAGCGTAGTGGTCAGAGAGCTGACCTTCTAGTTAGGACCTGATATATAATGACCGTGTGACCCTAGGAAAGTCACTTATGTCACAGGCAACTCCCCAAGAGGACAGGTTGCAAAGTTGGTGCCCATGTGTTCTGGTAAGAGGTAGCCTACCCATTGAAGACAAACAAAACAGTTACCTAGAGCTTCTTCATTTACATGGGTCTTTCATACTCATTTCATTTGGTCCTTGCTGTCACTGTATCAATAGGAAGGGCAGGTATTTACTAAAGAGGAAACAAAATATCACATAATTACATATGTTCAATTCATATATTACATGATACATGATATTACATGTATACACTTATAGTACATGACAATACATATATGATCTACATATATACAATACATAAATACATACATAAGAACAAAGATACATGTAGTATATGAATTGAACATATGTAATTATCTCTGTGGACTCTCTACTTTCATCTTTTGTTTTTCAAACTTTGTATAGCTTACTGGAAAGACGATTGGATGCTAACAGACTTGGCCTTAGTCCATATGCAATACTTAGTTAACTTCAGGTAGATCAAGTAACCCCTCTGGGATTCAGTTACTTTCCTTCCCTCCCTCCCTCCTTCCCTCCTTCCTACTTTCTTTCTTTCCTTCCTTCCTTCCCTCCCTCCTTCCCTCCTTCCTACTTTCCTTCCTCCCTCCTTTTCTTCCTTCCTTTCTTCCTTCCTTCCTTCCTTCCTCCCTTCCTTCCTCCCTCCCTTCCTTCCTCCCTCCTTTCCTTCTTCCCTTCCTCCCTTCCTTCCTCCCTCCCTCCTTCCTTTCCTTCCTTCCTTTCCTTCCTTTCCTTCCTTTTCTTTCCTTCCTTCCTTCCTATCAGTTCTCAATATCGCATTTTGAATGAGCTCCTGGCAATGGCTATTCAGCTAGAGCCCAGTTCTGTTCCCCAATCAGTAGGGAAGGAAGCCATTAGCTATTTACCTCAGCACTGTTGTAGGGCAGCTGAGATCTGCTTCTTTTTCTCTGACATTTAAGCACCCTCGCCCCCACATGCTGTGGGATGAGTTTCCGACAAGTAAGGGAACAGACAGATTTGTTCCAGGGAATCTCACTTTGTCCCAATGTCATTCATTTGCTCACCAACGTGCTGAGCGAATTGTGGGAAAAATGGAGATGGAGCAAGCTGATGTGTGGGGCCCCTGTTGTGACTCCAGGGCATGTAATATGATTTTTACCTTTGGGGAAGTGGCAGGTTATGGAGGGGAAGAATGGGTTGGAAATCAGAGGCTCTGGGCTCAGTCACTTAGCACCTGTGTAGCTTTGGATGAGCTACTTCACCTCTTGGTCCTCGTCTGTAAAATAAGGGCTTGACTGAATAGCCTGTGGGATTCTTTTCAGCTCTGGGTGTATCAGTCTATGGTCCTATCTGGCAAAGACAAAGAGAATCTCCAGATCTGAGAGCTGGAAGAGACTTTAGGGCCATGGAGTCCAACTTATGGGAGAGCAATTCACAAGGGGGTGGGGCTTCAACATACTGCTAATAAAAGGGACTCGACATAAAAATATCGCTGCTAAGCTTCTGTCTGCCGCACACTGGGAAGAAAGGCAGGCAGCTTTGTCTAGGAATATGCAAATGGCGCGCATCCGCACGGAGAGAGCTGACCATCATTCATCGTCAGCTGTCCTAGGGTATCAGACAAGAAGGATGAGGTTGAGAAGAGTCATGGTCATGGTCATGGTCATGGTCATGAATGTTTGTGTATCGGGGGAAGAGGAGGGAGAACTGGGGTGGGGGGGATGCCTAGTGGTCCTCCAGCCCACCGGCAGATTGCTTCCATCATGCTGACTCTCTCATTTATTCTCCTAAGGATGACAGTCACTAAATTATAACCCTCCCTGCTGAATACCATTAATCTTAAGCCAGCAACTGAGTGCAAGTGATTAGCTGTTCACCTTGAAATCCTGTGAAGAGAAAAGAAAATTAGCTCGTCATCCATTGCAGCTCATTAACTGAATCCTGGGCAGCGGGTTCATTTCCAAGGTGTAGGCGTGGCCTTGACTCTTATTTGCCTTAGAGTTCTAGGTGCTAATCTAATTAAATCGAAATTGGGTGATGCCGGGAGTAATAGGGTTCTTTCTGTCCTAGCCCTTTCATCAGGGCGTCTGTGTCATTCCCAAAGCTTCGTTCGCACTCCAGTGTTTTGATTTTGAGGCAGTGAAGGCGGAAGCTCGGGCTAGATATATCAAGTCGTCTGCTGAGCCTTGATGAGCATTTTAATTTTTGAGGGACATTTCCATGGCGATCTTCCAGGCATCCCTTTGTTGTGGTGAGAGGAAGAGTCCTGATTTAATGATGTGAAAAATGCCGATAGCTTTATTTACACTTGGCTGAAGTTGATGAATTTTAGAATGTTTCTCTAATAAAACTATTCTGACAAAGGTGAACACTTTGGGGAGGTGGATGTCTTTTAAAGGAGTTCTCATCTCCACTTTGTTTTCCATCTGTCTGGCTACTGAGCTATCTTTTTTTGGGGGGGTTCTGGATCTGTGACTTGCATCAGAGTGGGGAACTCCCCAATACAGTAACTTCCTCCATAGAGGAAGGTCAGCAACACATTTGTAACTTAGTATTAAAGAAATTGCCAGGATTTTAGAGAGGTGAGGTGATTGTCCAGGGTTACACAGCCAGTGGCTGCCTTTTTCATTGAGGATAAACCAGTCTGTTTTGCGGGGGAGGCTGCGGGTACGGCTGCGGGTACAATCAGATCCTTTGGAGAAGGTGAGTTCCTGGTGCCTTTCTTGTTGGATTTCCCACATCCCCTCTTCCAGGTGTGTTTCTTTGCCTTCCTTTGTTATTAGTCACTATCAGATAGTGCCTCCCTCACACTGGCATGCTGGAGAGATGCCGGGACTAAGTGAGCTCTCCTTGGGGGCACGTGCTTATGCCCAGCTCTTGTGGTGATGATGGTGAGGGATGGCTTACGTAAAATCCTGTGGAGATCCAGGATGGTCCCTCCTGACTCAAGGAGCTTGTTATCAAGAATGTGGCCTAATACTATTTATCAAGAGATGCTTATCCATCAGGGGAGTATTCTGCCACATCACAACGCCTTACTATGAAGGAGTGAAAAGAGGGCATTGGATTTGAAGTCCAAACACATGGCTTAAAATCTGCCTCTGATATTTACTTGCCATGTGACTATGGACAAATCAATTGACATCTCTGCTTGCCTCAGTTTCTCCATCTGTACAATGATTCAGGTGTGGAAGCTTCCTGGTATAAGTCATCAGTATAAAACCAGCTGTTAGGAATGGAGGAGATGATCTTGATTAACACAAATTTGATATTTTAAGGGTTCTAAAGTTCCCGACTTAGTTCATCTGAATTGATGATCACAACAACCCCGTGAAGGACTTGTTCCCCTGTTGGAGAAGCTCCTGGAGGGCAGGGACCATGTCTCTTCCATCTTTTCCATTCCCACTTTGCCTATACCATGAACCTGCTATCATGCTCAAACTGTGTTGGGGATCCAGCCACAGCTTCACTGAAAAGAAGGAGTAGCTCATGGCCTGAAGCTGAAGAAAGGATTCTTGGACAGATACAGGTCAGACTAAGGGGAGGGGGCAGGGGATTTCTTTTGTGTCATGGCTCCCTTGCCAGAAGTCTGCTGAAGCCAATGGTCCCCCTCTCAGAAGGCTTTTAAATGCATAAAATAAAATCTATAAGATTATAAAGGAAATGAACCATGTTGAAATATGGCTATCATAATATAAACAAAACCCACAAGGTCAAGGACCCTTGGCCTCAAGGAAGTCATTAGTCACTCATATCTCAGAAACTTGGGATTCTGTGCTCATGAGAACCTCTCCCTCCTCCCCATCCCAGGAACATTCTCATATTATTTGAGAATCAAGACTCTCTCCCCTCTAACAGCAGAGATAATTATGGAGGGAGCTGGGGCAACATAATTGTTGCTTTCTGTCTGTCTTTTCATTAAAGTTTCCATTTCAGGCCCTTTTAAGGGCATAAGGTTGCCAACACCTTATTAAGAATATAGAAATAGCTAAACAATTTAATTATATGCAGTTAAAACTGAGTGGTAAACATTGGCAAGCAGCAGGCTCCCCTTAGCCGGAGGCACTCAGGCAAAGGATGGGGAGAACGTGGTTGAGGGGGTCCTCAGTGACGTATGGGATAGACTAGAGGTGCTTCTGAGGCCACTTCCAACTCAGAAAGTCAATGACTCAGCAGGGACACTTACGTACACACATGCACACAAAAGCCTGTGCATATACAGTGATAATTCTTTATTTGGCAACAGCTCACTTGAAATTAGCAAGCTTGGAAAGCGCCCTGCTTTTTGTCTAGTTTAGGGCTCCCCAAGGCATGTGTTGGGTGATATCCAGGGGCTATTGCAAAGCTACTTCCACTGGATCCCTTTTTGGTCTAATTTTGCCCTAAGTGAGGAGAGAGAAGCTGATTTTGTGAAGGGCAGACTTATTTGTGAATGTCACCTCCGGGTGTGAGAGGGGAAAGATTTCATTTATTGGAAGGGATCGTGCTCTAGGAGAACTTTTTACTGAAGTCTAACAAGAACGTCTTTTGGGATTTTATTCTTTTGAAGATGCTAAATCTTTATCAAGGGTGTGCTGAGCTGTAGGGAGGAGGAGATTTCTGTGTTCCTCTGGTTTTATCCTAGGAGCATTTCAATTTTTTTTTAAGGATCAATGGAGTTTTTATTTGGACCTTAGTCTGATCTTAATTTCTATCGGCTATTTTCCAGGCAAGTGTAGTAATGACAATACTACTGATAATAGCTTTAGAAGGAATCCATCCACAAGCATTTATTAAGAGGTTTCCACATGCCAGGCTCTGTGTTAACCTATTCTGGGGATACAAAGAAAAAACAAAAAACTCCTCAAAGAATTTATGTGTTTTGGGGGGACCAAAGAGAGGAAAGAAAGCTGGCCTCTATACCAGATAAGCCTGGACTCCACTCCTGCCTTTGACACACATTGACTGTATCTCCCTGGTCAAGTCCCATCATCTCCCTCTCCAAGGCCAGTCTAAAAGAGTATAAGTCAGAGGTTGTTGACCTTTCTTGTGTCATGAACCTCTTTGGCAGCCCTCTGGTGAAGCCTATGGATTCCTTCTCAGAATCATGTTTTTATTTATTTATTCTGAGGGGGGAAGGCAGGGCAATTGGGGTTAAGTGACTTGCCCAAGGTCATACAGCTAGTAAGTGTGTCAAGTGTCTGAGGGCTGATCTGAACTCAGGTCCTCCTTACTCCAGGGCTGGTGCTCTACTCACTGCACCACCTAGCTGCCCCCAGAATCATGTTTTTAAATGAATAAAATGTTTCAAAGGCTACTTTGCATTTTAAGTAATTATGAGTAGTTTGCTTACCCCTGAAATAGATTGATGAGGACTTTGGGGCTTATTTTAGCGCATGTAAATCAGTATTTGTGAGGTTACTCAATGATTGGGTAGCACCCTTTGGTGTTCTTGGCATATTTTGTCACTTAAAAGTTCTCATTCCTATAAAAGGCACACTCACATCTGACCTCACTTTTTGTCATTTTCATGTTTTTAGAATTTTATGTACATGTGGAATGGACCTTCCATTTGTTGTCCAGCACGTGGGAGAATTTACAAATAAATTTTCAAAACAGTATTTTTATGTCTTCGTGACCTAGGGATAGTAGTAAAAGAGATCTTTTATTTCCAAAGGCACAAATTCCAATATTAAAACATCGCATGAAGTCTTAGACACTTGATACACTTACTAGCTGTGTGACCTTGGACAAGTCAGTTAGCCCAAATTGCCCTGCCTTCCCCCTCCAAAAAATAAAAAAGTATTAAAAAAACATTGCATGGCTCAAAGATTCAAAGGGATGAAAATAAGAACAGAAAACTATTTCAAGAAATTCAAATATTTCCTGGCATCTCTACAAATGAATGATTTAACTTAGGAGGACAACTTGCAAGGCTGCATAAACATCTGGCCAAGCAAACAAAAAGACATGATGGCTTTCTCTCCCTTTGGTTTAGCTGAGAATGCTCTAGAAAGCTTAGCCAGTGTGGCTCAAGACAATTGTCAGTAACTCAGGAAAAGTAACTCAAGGGAGCAGGAGATGTCTTTTAAAAATTATAATAATTCTGATCTGAAATTCCTCCCCATCCTTGTTCTCTCTCCTCTTCCTCTTGCCCCCTCAACTCTTCTCTTTCTTTTATTCCTTAGCTGGTTCCTTAGAATGCAGTTAAAATTTAATTTTTTATATTTAGCAGTATTTGTTATATTCAACATGAAAGCTCTGTCTTGGACTTTCATTCATGGCCAAGGCTGCCCTAGGCCAACATGAACCTCCACTGCTAGGCAATACATAGCAAGGTTGCCCTTTTCCAGGGATGCTTCTTCACCTCAAGCATCATAGCACTCCCCTTTGTCTCTCCCCACCTTGGCCATGCTGTTTGCGCTGGTTTGGATGCCAGTTGAGACGCATGCTGAAAGGTATTCATTTGATTTGGTAGCAAGCAAATTATTCATAGAGGGCTGGTATGTTTGCTTTGCATCAAGATTTGGACAGGGCTTCTTCGGCAGTCTGGGACTAGTGAAAGGACTATAGAATTCCGTGTCCTTCAGAAACTTAGGGCAGATTTTCCCCTATGCACTAAAGTTTTAAAACTCCTTTGTAAGTCAAAATTCCTTTTAAAAAGGCTTTCAGACAATCTTTCCCCCCACCCAATCTTACTGGACAAGAGTTTTTTAAATACCTACTATGTGCCAGGCGCCGTACTATGAGCTGCAGAGACAGAGATAAAATCAACTAAGAGTTCCTATCCTCAAGGAGGTTACACTCTATGGGAAGATACAATATGCACATCATTAAAGAAAGCAAAAGTCTCTACAAGGCATCTGGGAGAGGGCACTAGGAATTATGGGAGCATCAGTTTAGCTTTCATGTAGGAGGTGGCAATTGATGCTTGAGAAGTGAGAGACCAATAACAAATGAACAGCTGAGGGGATCAGGAAAGAACTTCTTCCAGAAGGAGGCACGTGAACTGATCCTTCAGAAGTGAGAGGGGAGTGCATTCCAGGCATGGAAGCCAGCTTGTACCAAGGTATGTGAGGGACGGCATGCCGGATTTGGGAACAATGTTTCCCCCTGCACATAGAAAGGCAGCAAATAACTGTCATTTCAATGAATGAATGAATGAAGTCTCTGCAATAAGAGATTTTAAGACTCCCTTGGACCCTTGCATGAACTATTGGTATTCCTCCATTACCAGTTTTTTACTCTGCCTGTAGATAGTTAGCAAAAAGAGTGAAGGTTGGGTAGGGAAATTCAGAAAGTGTGTCCAGTGATAGAGAAATCCCCTGGGAAGTATAGACTACCTTGAATCCCTCTCCCTTGGATAATGGGACCCCTTCTTCTTTGGGGTATTGATGGACATTGCCTGATTTTTCCTCCTTCCTCCCTCCCACCCATACAAACTTCTCCATGGCACCTGCTTTAGCCAAGTGCATCCTGAATGCATAGCCATCACCATCTGTCTCTCCCTTCTTCTACCAGTGATAAAACCATCATTTTGTAAAATAGATTGAGCTGTTTTGTTATTCTATTCCAAGGCAGCAGATGAAACCAGATTAAAATTTTTCCAGGTGATAAAGCAAGTACTTTTGTTTAGGAAAAGAACGTGGAATGTGGGGAGCAAGAAAGGCCTTTGAAGATCATACACCAAGGGCATGTGCTACTGATTACATTTTTGGGGGGAGGACATAAATAAATACTACATTGAAGAGCTCTGATGCCCAAACTTGGAATATATAGATAAGAAAAGGAAACTTATAGGTCAATATCATTAATGAATATTGACACAGTTTAAATTAGTTACTTGTAAACAGAATATAGCAATACACAAAGTAAGTTTTCATTGTGATCAAGTAAAATTAATAAGTAGCATTTATATAGTGCTTTAACATTTGAAAGCGCTTTACATGTATTATGTCATTTGATATTTATGGCAACTTGATGAGGAAGGGACTATAACTATCTTCATTTTACAGATAAGGAAATTGAGAATGTAAGAGAATCACACAGCTGGCAAATGTTTGTAGCAGGATTTGAACCCAAGTTTTCCTGACTCAAAATCTAGTGCTCCACCCACTGTGCCAATCCAATATTAGTAAAAGGTAAATATTAAGGCTTATGACCTTGCACAAGTCATTTAACCTCTTTCAGACCCAGTTTCCTCATCTGTATAATAAGAATAATAATAACACCTACATTGTTTTATTGGAATAATAATAATACATACATTGTCATGAGGACCAAGGGAGAATGTGAACACACTATATATGTATATATGTATACACACACATACACATACACACATATACACACACATATATATACACACACACACATATATATACACACATATATACACACACACATATATACACACATACACACATATACACACACACACATACACACACATATATACACACACATATATACACACACATATATACACACACATATATACACACACATATATACACACACACACATATACACACACACACATATACACACACACACATATACACACACACATACACACACACATATATACACACACACATATATACACACACACATATATACACACACACATATATACACACACACATATACACACACACACATATACACACACACATATACACACACACACATACACATACACACACATACACACACACACATAAGTAAATGCTTATCAAACCTTCAAATGCTAGGCTATTAGTTTTCAGGCATCTCTCAAGCTACTTCTCTGTACTGGGATCATAGAATCAGTTTCAGAGCTGGAGGGCACCTCACAGACCTGCCGAGTCCACCCTCCCTAGAGGGGTTAAGTGGTTTGGCCAGTCACAGAGTAAGTATCAGAGGCAGGATTTGTACCCAAGTCTTCCCCTCTCCAGGAAGTCCTTCTGCTACATCACCTTCTGTGCTATGGGGCTCAGCGATGTATAAGTCACAGTCCCTGCCCTCAGACAGCTTAAATTATAAATGACTCATTAGGTTAGGACATATGCGCAGCAGCACACTTTGCTTTACGAATTGGAGATCCAAGGGGCCTTTGTTCTTATGTCCTTCACTCTTCTTTGCTTCCATCACTGGACTTATGGAAACTGATAAAATCTTCTAATATGCCCCGTTCAAGTGTCTAGGTCTAAAACCACCTTTAATGAGTGGTGAAGCTTTTCTCAAAGTCTGCCCCCTTGTGGTCGGGGGTCGAGGTGGAAAGCGACAGCTTCCACTATTCACCCGTAGTTGAGGATCGCCTCTGATTGAGCTGATGACTATTCCTCTCTACCCTCCCGTACAAGGGAATGAAGCAGTTCAGTTGTCCCGAGAGGAAAGCCTAGCTGGATCACTTTTTGTCATTCGGTCAGACATTGCTGACTTAGCAGATGGCCGCTTTTCTCGCTTGCATGTGTAGTGGTGAGCTCAGCGAGTCACTTAGCTAGAGTGCAGAGGACCTACGTCACCTTCTTAGGGTGAGGCTCACATAGGATGGTGTGTGGATCTTTCTACAGGCGGGACATGGCAACAGTTATTACCCCGATACTGTATCTGGAGGTGGCGCTGCGGCTAATAATGCTAGCTAATCTTTCTGTAGCGCTGTATACATATTATCTCTTTTGAGCCTCGTGATAACGCTGGAGGTAGTACTATTATTGTCACGCCCTCCTCCCCCATTTTACAAATGAGGAAACAGGCACAAGCATAGAAAGATTAAGTGATTTGCCCAGGGTTGCTAAGCTAGTATCTGAGGCAGGATTCAAACTCAGGTCTTCCTTATTCCAAGTCTGGCACTCAATGCACCATACCACCTATCTTCCTCGATCAAATGCTAAAATAAAAAGAAAAAAGACAAACAGTAAAAAGGCGGGGATCTCGTTTTAACAGCAGTTACGGCTAGCGTCTCCATAGCATTGTCAGGTTTGCAAAGTGCTTTACAGATATTAGTCATTCGTTCCTCGCATCAGTCCTGGGAGGGAGGTGCTATTATTAACGCGCTCCCCCCCGCCCCGCCCCGTTTTACAGGTAAAGAAACAGGGGAGCAGGTGAAGTGACTTGCTCAAGGTCACTTAATCAGAAAGTAGCCTGTCTCTGAGTTCCACGTTCTTCACCACCTCGCTGCCCTCAAAGTCCTGAACTTGCAGTTAGGAAGACCTCAGTTCAAATTCTTCTTCAGGCCTTCACTGGCTGCGTGACCCTGTACAAGTCAGTTCCCCTTTCTCCGACTCAGTTTTCTCATCCGTAAAATGGGAATGAGAATAACATTTACTTCACAGGATTGTTGTGAGGATCAAGTAAATAAAGATGTACAAAGTGCTTATCAAGTTTAAATACCAGCTATTTATTAATATATATGCAATATAATACACACACACACATATATATATATAATAAAGGATTTTAATGTTGGTGAAGTTCTTTATAAATGTTATCCTATTTGAGCATCATCACAAGAAGGTGAAGAAGGTGCTGTTAGTAGTTTTATCCAGTTAAGTGACTTGTTGGTCAGAGTGTGAGTGTGTGTGTGTCTGTGTGTCTATGTGTGTGAGTGTGTGTGTGTCTGTGTGTGTGTGTGTCTGTGTGTGTGTGTCTGTGTATGTGTGTGTCTGTGTGTGTGTGTGTGTGTCTGTGTGTGTGTGTGTGTGTGTGTGTGTGTGTCTGTGTTTGAACTTATATCGGCTCTACTCCACGGCAAGCACAGGCTGCAGTGAAGACTGCCCCAAGGTGGTGATGAAACTCCCACTTTCTCCTGGCTCTGAGGCAGGGTCTTGTCATCACAAGAGAAGCTGTTGAGGGAACATTGAGAATGATGAATCTTGGTAAAGGAAAACTAGGTGTTCTAGTCTGCGAGGAATTTGGGATGCTGCACCAGCCATCTCCCTAGCAGAATGGAAGGTCCTGGAGGACATCTATTGTTTTTTTATATTTGTTTATGTTTTGTGGGTCTCTTAGGAAGCCCATGCTCAAGCATTTGATCTGCTATGTCATTATAGGATAAACAGAAATAACTGGTGGGCACTGTAATTAAGAGGGATTGGGGAAGGCTTCCTAGAAGATGAAATTTTGGTTGGGACTTAAAAAAAGTCAGGGTGATCAGTAGGCAAAGATGGAGAAGGAAAGCTTTCTAGGGATGGGGAATAGCCAGAGAAAATGCCCAGACGCATAAGTTCAAATGCAGCCTGACACTTACTAGCTGTGTGACCCTAGACAAGTCACTTAACCCTGTTTGCCTCAGTTTTCCCATCTGTAAAATAAGCTGAGAAAGGCAATGGCCAAGTACTCCATTATCTCTGCCTAGAAAACCCCAAATGGGGTCTTATCATGGAACAGTCAGGAGACCTGAGGCACTGGATCAAAGGGCACATGTAGGGGAGTAGGGTGTAAGAAGACTGGAAAGGGAGGAGGGGGCTGGTGATGAAAGGCTGTGAATGCCAAATAGAGAATTTTGTGTTTGGGTCTAGAGAAGATAGGGAGCCAGAGGAGTTTATTGATTGGAGAGTTAACATAGCTGGATGTGAACTTTAGCAAAATCCCTTTGGTGGTTCAATGTTGTCATAGGATTTCTCTTTCTGCTTGTTTCTTGAGTTTTGTTAGAGCTGTACAAAAGTGCTGGTGGTTTTGGTGGGATTATCTTCCATTTATTATCTTGCATCATTTTTTTTGAGTGGCCCGGGTCTGCTAAATAAACTATCATGGCATTTACAAATGGCATTTATCATACCTGAACCAATTCTTTATACCTTTTATTTCTTTATTTTTGCCCAATTGTTTTAAATAGCATTTCTAAAATTATTTTTAATCATAATAGTGAGAGTGAATCTACCAGGCAAGTCTGAAATATTTCTTCATTACATATTGTGCCAACCCCTGGTTTCACAATATACTTGTTACCAGGATTTGGAAAAATGCTTCCTTTCGCAGGTTTTTGGTGTTTTTTAAAAAATTTACATCAATGATTCTTATATCAAAGACCTTTTTTTGCATTTACATATTGATATGAAATCTTATTGATATTTATTATGTTGATTTAAAATATTCTTGTATTTTGTCAAGCTTGCTATAGATGGCATGTCATTAAAATTAAAATTTATTTGATAAATTGATATCGATTCTATTTGTCAGTATCTTATGTAATGTAATTGTATAATGTTTCACTAATGAAATTTGGCCTATAAGTTTGTTTTATCTTCTACATTTTCTGGGCTTAGGGATCAGAAGACATATTTAGTTACTGAAAAAGAATTCGGTATCTTATTTTACAAACAGTTTATGGGCTATTGGTATTTGTTTTGTCGATATTTAATATAATTCATACTTGAAAATATCTCTGGTCTTTGAGCCTTTTTTTTAAGATGATGGCTAATTAATTGAAAGAATCATCTAAGATTGATCTTTTTGGGTTAGCTGAAACATAGTGTATTCGAAGCCATCCTTTCCTCTTAAATCTGCATACTTTTATCATTAGATCAGTTTGCTATGGGCAATATTGTTGAATCATTTTATTTTGAACGTTTTCAACCTTTTTAATGGAAGAATTAAATTCATTTTAATCTAAAGTTATAACAACTAAATTCAACTTAACCTCTATTATTCTTTGTTAGATAATTAATTTTTAAAAGGGAATACAGTCTTCCTTATTTTGTTAATAATAATTCTTTCCTAAATTTATCATAAATACATGTATTCGTGCACACATACAGACACACATATTACATAATGAATTCTATAAGTTTTGTGTAAACTCAATTTCCTCACCATGATCCCAGCTCTTCTCCCTGCCCTACCTCTCCACTTTAATTTCCTTGTCCTTTTTCCCCCAAAATAATGCTCAAATGGATCTGTGATTTCATTGATTCATCCACCATATATTTGTCTGAGAACTTCTGGCATTTGTTTTATTCCTTTTCTCATGTGGAATAGGATCCTCTGGAAGATGTTCCTCTCTTTATAGCTTTTCAAGCAGACTTTGGACCTGTTCTCATCAGGAATGTTTTGGTGGGTATTCCTCTAGTTATGTGTTGGATTAGGTGATCACTGAGTTCCCTTCTAATACAAAACCTGAGTTTTTTTTGTTTACATGTTCTAGTCTGCTTGCAAGAGAGGCAGTTAGATGAATTGACCACTGGGTTTATTTTTGTTAACCTTTTTTGAATTCTGTATATTTGCAGTCTGTCCCATTTTTCAACATTTCTGGAAACTTTTGTTATACTTTCCTGAAATAATCAGTCTTTTCTCTACACTTTTGGGAAAGCCGAATAATTCTTGTATTTTTCTCTCCTTGATTTTTCTCCAGATCTGCATCTTTTGTTTTCTTTCTGCATTGGCTTTATTTTACTGCTTCTGCTATTTGTTACGCCATTCTGTCCTCCAATGAATAATTCTACTTTTCATCCAATCAATAGTCTCATTTAAATTTTCCACAAATACTCTTAAACTTTCATTTCACCCATCACCCTGTCCTCAGAATCCTTAGTTGCACCTAGCAGTTTCATTATTTCAACACTGAATTTACAAGAATTTTTATTAAGTGTCTATGTACAAGTTACCTAGCTACTGGTGATAAAAGAGAAACCTAAAAAATGGCCTCTGCCTTAAATAAATTTGTGGTCAACATTTCATCCCTTGATATTTTTCTTTCATTTTGTTGTGGCTTGGAAAAAAAATCGACCCCTCCTCCCCAGATGTTTACATTAGTGTTGTTTCAGCTTATTTCTCTTCTTGCTTTTTTGGGGGTGGGATGGGGTCCTCTGTGATCTGTGAGCTTTCTTTTGTCTGCTCATTTCTCTTTTGAACATTTCCGGAAGTTTTGTTTCATTCTGTAATTTCTCTTGCAGTTTTGGAGGAGACATATTGAGGGAGTGGGTTCCCTTGTGACTGCCTTCCTATCTTTCCATTTTCCAGGAACTGTCTTACTATCTCTCCCTCCTTCCCTTGTTTTCTTTAGAAACTGTAATGATTCATATTGTGTAATGTTTTAATCTGAGTTATGTTCACATTGGGTCATCCCCAAGCTGTGTCTTTGATTTGTCCCTAATGTCTCCTAATGCCTCCATTCAGCAAATATTTAGACTTTATGTATTTTTGCATTTTTGCCAGACTTTATTTAATTTGTGGAACTCATTGTTGTTGATGTCATGATACCAAATAGAAAAGATTTTTCTTTGACACATCCCATTCACTCCCACTCTGCCTATTTCCACTTTTATTACAAAGTCATTTAAAATCTTTGTTTGAACATGTTTTTAATTATTTTTGAGATTTCTATATTTTAAAATATTATATGGCTTTTTGCTTTTTTGAAATCTGTGCCCTACATTGCTTATTCTTGTTTTTTAACCTTTCTTCCAATAGTTTTTCCCCTGACAATTATTTATTCGTCACCTACAGTGTATAATACACTGGGGTTTTGTCCATGAATATTAATTTCCTTTCTTTTTCTTCCATTCTCATTTTTTGATGGACAAACATGGGGATATAGTTCAATTATTTTTTCTCTCCGGCTTGCACAGTTGTGATGCTTCTGAACAAATTCTGCTTTTTCTGTTCAGAACAAATTGTCTCATCTCTAAATTCTGATAGCTTTATCACTATCCAAGAAATCAATTCACTTTATAAATCTCTATTTAAGGGAAGTCAGGTGGTATAGTAGATAAAAGTCTGGTCTTGCAATCAAGGAGACTTTAGGTTAAATCTTGATTTAAACATTTATTAATTGAGTGAGCTTAGGCAAGTCACTTAACCTCAATTTTGTCAACTGTAAAATGAAGAGGGCAGTAGCACCCAAGTCTTGGAGTTTTTAGGAGGATCAAATGTAACAATCTGTGTTAAGACTTACTGTGAGAGCCTTACTGTGCTATCTAAATTGTAGCTATTATTATTGTCATCAGAATTCCTGCCAGTACAGTAGTCATATTTATTTTAAAAATAAGGAGTAATCATTCAATCAAAAAGCATTTATTAAGTGTCAACTGCATACTGGCCACTGTGCTAGGTGCTGCATATACTGATATGTGTATATATATATATATATATATATATATATATATATATATATACAAAAAGACCATATTTGTATATGCTATATAAAGTATTAAATGCAAGTATTAAATAGTCTCTGTCCTGAAGGACCTTAAATTCTATCAAGGAAGATAACAAAGAAGACTATAATTCAAAGCATGCACCATGTAAATACAAGGTTGTGTGACCCTGGGCAAATCACTTGACCCCAATTGCCTCACCAAAAACCAAACAAATGAATGAATTAATGAATAAAAAATGAATGAATGAATAGAGAGATAGATTGATAAGTGAATAAATAGATGAATAAATGAATGAATGAATAAATAAATGAATAAATAAATAAATGAAAGGTAATTTTTGGAGAGGGCAGCATTAGTGGTTGGAGTAATAAGGAAAGACCCCTTGCAGGAGGTAACTTTTGGGTTGAGCTTTGAAGGCAGGGATTCTAAGATGTAGTGAAGAGAAGGGAGTGCATTTCCAGTACATCCAGTTTGAACAAGGCAATGAGCAGTTGTGTCTGTAGGACTTGGTGCTGGTACCGTGCCATAGTAGGTACTTACTAAGTACTTCTTGATTGACTCACTGGGACTGGAAGTCAGGAGAAAAATTCAGTCTGCATCTGTTGGTCTGAGAGTCATCTAAATAGAGACAGTTCAATCCATGAGAATTCGTAAGATGACTGAAAGAGAAAGTATAGAGAGAAAAGAGAAAAGGCCCTGGGTAGAACTTTGGGGTATACCTGTTGCTCAAGGCCAGGATGAGGAACCAACAAAGGAGACTGAGCAGGAACAAGCAGGAGGTAGTAAAGTCACACACACACACACACAGAGAGAGAGAGAGAGAGAGAGAGAGAGAGAGAGAGAGAGAGAGAGAGAAAGACACCAAGACTCTGACCCCAACCTCAGACAGGGGAGAGGGAGAAGAAGATGATATGAGAGAAGGGAGAAGGTTTCTAACAGTCTTTGTGAAGAATACACTGGAGAGTAGGCAGTGAGTACCATGTTGTCTTGGCGAGGAAGCAGGCTGGACTACTATCTTAAGCTCTGCTAGTAGGTGGTCCCAAAGTGTTGAGTGGCACTGTTATGGAGATGAAAGAGAATGAGAGTCCAGAGATTGTGAAGGTAGGTGTGGGTGTCCGGAAAGTAGAGTCAAGGATTCATTGCAAGCATTCCTGGTGGAGGTGGGTGAGCAGGACCTAAGGTGGACCAGTCAGAGAGCAAACAGACTCACTGTGGCAGTTAGAGCATAGATAGTGTCATGGCATTTCACATTTAGGGCTGGATGGACACCAGAGTCCATCCGGTCCAAGCCGGCAGAGATTAGAATCCAGATTTATGGATGCAGGGGTGAGTTGGGGGGTGGTAGGGC